>BGPR01008137.1:49648-65896 GCA_013235015.1 Araneus ventricosus
ATATATATATATGGCATCAGACATCAAGCATATAACCATCAAGAAAGTACAAAATAAAAAATTATCAAAAATCAACTTGTTTATGAGATTGAATATTGAACATCCCAAATTCACACTCTTAGTTGCCTTCAAACGACAAATTATTTGAGAGCAGCTGGCTCAGTGTCCTCCAATACCGCTTAGAAAATCACTCTGAAAGAATGAAAATTGATTAAATGCACGATTTCACACTGTTCTTTAATTTAAAATGTTGATGATATGATTCCATAAGATAATTTAATGATATTTAAAAATAAAGCATTCCCCTTAAATAAATTCAAACTTATTGCTATTAACTCAATATTGGAAGATATATTGCCCCAAAACTTGAAGAAACATCTGAATTTTTGAAAAAATTGAAAATGGCCAATTTCGAGGAAAAAAATCTTAATTTGTTAGATAAACAGAAATAAACAGTTAAAATATTGTTACTCACAACTGATATGAACTGAATGAGAAGCTAACAAGTTTGTATATAAGAAGAAGATGGAAAAAAGCAAAATTTATTCTTCTCCTAAATATGAGCTTTTTGTCTGTCACATGTACATACACAACAATTTAAGTAAAAGAAAATGTCACATATATATTATATATTCTTGTTTGTATGAACAAGGCAAAGCTTTTAAAAACAGTTTTAATGCTATGAACACACAATTGGAAGAGATATTGCCCCAAAACTTAGAAAAGCATCTGAATTTTGAAAAAAACATTAGAATTGCCAATTTCGAGGAAAAAATTCTTAATTTATAAGAAATACAGAAATTAACAGTTATGTTATTGTTACCCACAACTGATAGGCCCAGAAATCATCTGTATTTGACTGGTCGAGAAGGCTAAACTGTTGAAGACGGTGCGAGAGCATTTGTTTACAATCCATCGGAGAGTAGAAATTGGAAAAGATGGTACGAGAGCAATTGTTTACACTGTCCAAAATTATCAACAATTTTTTTTATGTATGCGTGTGCAAACTTCTTTATACACAGAGAGTAATTAATTATTCTAGCATGAATATATTGTTTTGCACTGAGAATGATAATTATTCAACCATAGGTTGCATGCATCTAACCTTCAAAAAAGCTTTATAATAATTTTATTCATTTACTAAACATACCGTAAGTAATAAAATTATTAAAGATAATTAAGAATAAGATAAATTCTTACATTTTTTCCAAATGAAAGACGGTCAAATTAAGACTGTCAGATCGACGCTAGCAAATGTCATGACAGCCATTGCAGTTGCAAATACTCTCGAACAACACATAAAAGGATTGTTGACCAATCAAATTCGACTATCAGTATCCGAGATCGGAACGATATCTATATGCCGTGAATTTCCGATTGGCAAATTTTCATCGGAAAAATTGCTAGTAGACATATCATTTTCTGATCAAATTTTACCAAAACGGAAACCGGTTTTCGGATACTGATCTAAACGATATGGTCTCGAAGATACTGGATCAGTTTCCGATGAATTCGATGAAATTC
Source organism: Araneus ventricosus (assembly GCA_013235015.1). Taxonomy (NCBI): domain Eukaryota; kingdom Metazoa; phylum Arthropoda; class Arachnida; order Araneae; family Araneidae; genus Araneus; species Araneus ventricosus. The sequence goes on from BGPR01008137.1 coordinate 51,173, forward strand.
CAGGCAGAAAACGATGAGTTCATACTACTAGGGTCTGTTTCAATTCCCAGTGTCTCATCAAAAGGTAACCCTGCATATGTCCTTTCCAGAGGTGCTGATGCCAGAGATCTTCGAGACAATGACTTGTGGTGGCAGGGTCCAGAGTTTTTACTTCGTGATATTCCCGATCCTGAAGAGTGTCCTTGTCCCAAAGATAAAGCTTTTGAGCAAGAACTAAAAAGAAATGTGATTGTTTCCTGTGCAGTGATTAATGACTCTGAACTTCTTGATAAGCTTTTAAATCTTACGAATAATTATAGTAAGCTAATTATGATTTTAAGTTTTCGTTGCAGGTTTCTTAAGAATTGTTTACATAAAAATGTGGAAACAGGCTTCCTCACTGCTGCAGAACTCGTAACTGCAGAGCAGCTGCTGTTTAAACAGGTACAGTCTGCAACTTTCGCAAAGGTATAACTGCTCTTCAAGATGGTATGAGTGTTCCAATTTCCAGCAAAAGAAACCTCTAAATCTTCTCTTAGATAGTAATTCAATTTTAAGAGTTGGCGGTCGTTTAAAAAATGCTAATTTAGAATATGATGCTAAAAATCAAATTATATTACCTAATGGTCATAAGATAACAAAATTGATATTTGAATTCTATCACAAAAAGTATTTGCATGTAGGTGCCCAATAGGGTGGATCGAAAATTAAAAGTGTAGATGAAATAATCGGCATAGGGTTTAAAAGTTGTCTTTTAAGTGTACTAGCATATATGCAAAATTTTAAGAAGAACGCAAAGTACTACCCAAAGACCACGAAGGAGGAGCATTATACTATTGTAAACGAACCTACCTGTGTATATCGGACATGTTACTGCTGCAACAGGAGGAGCTAAAGGCATAAAAGAAGCAATACTCAATTTTTTTGGAACACATAATATGAAATTAAATGGGCTAACAGTAACTGGATGCTATGGAACATATGTTAATACTGGGCACAAGGGAGGTATTATTCGCTTGATGGAACTGGCCTCAATAGACCATTACAATGGTGAATTTGTTTGCTTCAAACAAATGAGTTACCTCTCCGTCATCCACTAAATTCTTTGGATGGTGCAAGAAATGGTCCTAAAGAATTTTGTCGGCCACTTGGTAAAGCAATCAAAACCTACGAGGAGTTACCTGTAGCTCCTTTTTCTTCAATAAGTGGGGAGAATATACCAGATAATATAGATAGAATGGTTCTCAGCAATGATCAGCAATATCTATATGATATTTGCCTAGCGATATCAAACAGTGAATGCTATTCTGACCTGGCATTAAGAAAGCCTGGTCCAGTTATTCACTCAAAACTGCAGGTAGAATTTTAAGGTTGTAATGTGGTCATAGAAAAACTATCTGACAATCTTATTATTCTTGCAACATATATTATGAGGGTATATGCAACCTGTATGGTTCCATGTCAAAACAAAGCCCTCCATAAGAGAAGGAGCGCTGCATATTTGGAGACTTATTTCATTTTTTAGATATTGGAACCCAATTTAAGAAATATAGCACACGCTTTTATTGAACTAAATAGCGTCTTTTGTCATCCAGAAAATTTGCTATTGTCAGTTCTCACAGATAACAGAGAGAATATAAGGTCTTTAGCACTACGAAAACTATTTTGTGCTAGAAATGAAAACAGAGGATCTTCAGAATAAGAATTTTTCAAGTACCAAAAATAGTCTTTAAAGCAAAGGATTTTTTGCACTCATTAACTGGCAACGAGTTGGACCTTTTGAACCACCTCTTTTGATGAATGTGTCATTTAAAGGAATAGAGGAAATGGTAAAAGTTAGAAGGAGGAATGGTCAAAATACCCAAGCTGAAGAAAGATGTTTTTGCATAGTGTCAGAACCGTCGGAAAGTGTATATGGAGAAGAGAAGGGACACGGCTTCATATTGAATAGGATACAATCAAGAAGTCTTATCAAGCATTATAATACCAAAAAGGATTACATTCTGTAGAAATATGTAAATCTTTAAACTAATAGAAAAAAATCTATGATTCAGTGAACTTTTTATAAGTTTTGTGATTTATTGCTTTGACTATAAAATTTATACTTCATGTATTATTATAAAATTATAATTATTTATAAGTTTATACTTTAATACTTGAATAATCTACCAATTTTTGAAATATTTTTCATTAATTTACAATTTGTAATAGATATTTTTAAAAATGCCAATTTTTAGCATTTTGGGGGGCTTTCGGGCCACCAGACGATATGAATGAACTTTAATAATAATAAAATACGTAAACTAATATACCCAAAACAAAATTTCTTACCCGGCGCTAAAGGAAATTTTGAAAATATTTTTTCATAAATTCATAAAAATTCCCAAAAATGTCATTTTTAACTCTTTCTGGGGCACTTGGGGCACTGGAAGATACGAATGGATTTCAATAAAAAAATATATGTAAACTAATATAACTAAGACACAACTTTCCCACCCCATGCCAAAAAATAATTTCAAAACAAAACAAAAAAAATTGCAAATTTTCGTAAAAAATTCAATTTTTGCTATTTTTGAGGCGCTTGGGGCACCGGAAGATATAAATGAATTTCAATAAAAAAAATTTATAAACTAATATACTTAAGACACAACTTTCCCGCTCCATGCCAAAAAGAATTTCAAAATTTTTTTATTCCTATACTTTTCAATCCACCCTAGTGCCCAAGGTTTGCTTCATCAGGTTCGCTTAAAGTACTGGCTCCTAAATGGTAAAACCACAGCTCGCATGATTGTGCACAACTGTGTTATATGTTATAAAAATGAACCTGTAAAGCAGATTGTAGGGTCTTAGCAAAATGATACTGAATTATGATTAGTTATCACAAGACACAGCAATAATAGGATATTAATTTTAATTAAGCTTCATGATTATTAAGTTATTTACAAGAAATATACAAATTAATACCAATCACAAATTCTGCCTAACTCAGGCTGAGATAGCGCAATTCAAAGTCAGAGTTCAATCTGGAATCAATCGCAGATTATCTGTGAATCCACTCTCAAGGAAACTGAAAAGTTCAGTAAGTTCTACTCAAGGCGAGTTCAATGTCCGATGACCAGAAATAGTGAATTGAGGGATTAGACCGCTCAAATAGTTTGTTATAACTTCCAAAGAGTTATATCGGTTACCGAGGAGGTAATTGTTACGTTCACTTTGCGAGTTAAATTCCGAAGAATTCCTCAGTTGCTTTCCAGCTTTCTAAGAGCTTATTCAGCCAAGGTTTGGCTTAGCGGTTTCACGGGACTAGGCCCGAACAAGTGAGAGCTGCCTTCAAAATTCTCTATCACGAGAATTCAATCTCGAATCTCGACTCCGAATCGAAACTCTCCCGAGTCCCCAAAAATTCCAGCTTAAGAACACCTTTGACCCTGCCTTCTTAGGCGTGGCCGAAAGGTTAAGTGTCCATGATTTGTTCGGGTGATGAGTCCCTTTGACGGTCGATCTGGGTGGCTTTCCAACGGTCACTCTCACGGTCCTTGCAACCCCCTCGGGGTTATGTAATCCGGAGGTCGTTTTTAAGACATCGGCTTCCTTTCTACTTTTGATTTTCGGCTAGCTCGCTGGGCGGTCTGGTAACTCTGTCTCGTGGGAAATTGGCGGTCTCTTGGGACCGCACAAGATCAAATAATGGGTAACCTTCCTAAGGAAAGAGTTGCACCCATTTCAGCATTTACAAATTGTGGTATTGATTCTGTGGCCCATTTCTTATTAAAAATAAAAATCAGAGAAAGGGCATGCATTCAAAAATTTATGTAGCTATATTCATTTGTCTATGAACTAAAGCCATGCATTTAGAAACTGTTTCTGATCTTTCGTCTGAAGCCTTTATTGCTTCTCTTAAAAGATTTATTGCCCGAAGTGGAAAAATGGCAGTGATAATTACAGATAACGCTACAAACTTTAAAGGAGCTAAATCAGAACATATTCGTTTATTTAATGTAATCAGAAACGCAGATGAGTGCTTAGCTAATTATCTTTCCTCTGAAAGAATTAATTGGAAGTTAATCCCCCCTAAATCTCCCAACTTCGGTGGTTTGTGAGAAGCAGGTGTAAAGTCATTTAAATATCACCTTAAAGGCACTATAGGCTTATATAAAGTAACAATTGAGGAATTTAATACAATAATTATCCAAATCGAAGGAATAATAAATTCTCGGCCTCTAAGTTCCTTGCCTTCAGATATAAATGAATATGAAGTGTTGACACCAGCTCATTTTCTAATTGCTCGTCCTATAACAGATATTCCGGAACAGAAATTATAAATATATCTGATAACAAATTATCTAGGTGGCAGCAATTCACTAAATTCACTCAAATAATTTGGAAAACGTGGCAAAGGAAATATTTGAATCATCTTCAATAACGCTATAAATGGCAACTTAAAAAAGATAATTTACAAGAAGATATGATAGTGACAGTAAAAGAAGACAATTTACCGCCATGTAAATGGGCACTTGCGAATTAAAGGTACAGACAATCATATTAGAGTAATTAAGGGGAATTACCTAGAGGGGTAAGAAAAATACGGAATCCCATGCTATCCTATGGACTTCTCGTTCTAATTCATTCAAATTTCAAAATTTCAACAAAAAAATTTTTTCAGCACATAGGCACGAAAGTTCTCTATGCGCGTTTAGTCTTAAAATATTTTAAAAATAATTTTAAGTATTTTGAAATTTGTGTTAAAGCTCCAAAAAATCGCGAAAAGTATAAAAGCTGTTCTATATTTGCTTGTAACTTTTGACTGAAAAAAGATATAAAAATTTGGAGACTAGTGGATAAAAGCTTGTTTTGTTCTCTTTCACACAGGTAAAAATTCGTTAAAATTTGATCTACCCAATCGTTGTAATTTGCAAGTAAAAATGAGTCTTCCTTTTTAAAAACTCTCATGGCCTGTCAAGTTGTCAACCTGACCGTATTGATTGCTTGTGTTTGGGAAATTGGAAGCGTCATGTTGGGGGGGGGCGGTCAAGGGTTGCCTTACAAAGAGCAGACAGTGGAAGAAACACCTGTTTTTGTGAAAGGGTCATTTCACAGTTTAATTTGCTCTAAGAACAGATCTTTCCGAGTGACTTAGTTCTTTACCATCAACAACTATGGGTCGATACGGAAAATCTGGACGTTTGAATTTATCAGCAAGAAGATACAAAAAAGGAGGAAATTTACCGAATCGGAAAATGAGGTAAGAATGAAATAATATATCTTTATTAACTACCGTTTTCATCATAAATATTCATTTATAATTCCTTTGTAAGTGTTTAGTTTTTTGCATAAAAATAAATCGTACTTTCTTGGTTTTATTCACATACGTTGAAGCGTTTTCAAACCTTACAATTTTTTATCAGACATTTAAAAGATTTGATTGATGGAGTTTTAACGGTCTACACCAGCGCTGCTCGAGATCCATATTTTTTCATATGTCCAGCTCCGATTTTTCTTTACATACAAATATTCTCATTTACTTTCTCCAATGAACGTATATCTCCTTTGAATCCTATGTTGTTGAATTAAAATTTTTCAAATTTAGCCTGTTAATTACCTTATATCTAAAACACCAGCGCTGTTCGAAATCCGTATTTTTTCACATGCCTGCCTTCGTCATTTTCTCCAAATATTGTCACTAAACTTCCCCAACAAGCGTAAATCTTCCTTGAATCCTTTCTTGTTGAATTAAAACTCTGAAATATATCTTTTCATTACCTTATAACAGTATGGTTTAACGCGAGATGTTCGGAAAAATTAAAATTAAAATGAACAATTGCACTATAGAGAATTTTCCATGTGTCGTTGATTAAAAATTGAAACTTAAAAATCCTCAGAAAAATATATTCTTTATAAAATATTAAGTTACAATATAAAATGTCAAAAGACAAAAAAAAGAGAAATAAGAAATGGCAGAAAATGATTATTTTCCGATGTTTGTAAATTAAGACACGGTAGCAAAATATTTTGTGTTGCAAAAGAAAAAATAAAACGAAATAAAAAATAAACGATTTAAAAGATACAAACTTCCTTTATTAGGACTAAGAAAGAATAATATATGAAGAGAAATAAAAAGAAAAATGAAAGAACTGATTAATTATGTACCGTAAACATAACTTTTCGTCTTGCGAGTATTATAATAATAATGGAGAAAAAGGAAATATTAAAAAAGCCCGAATCTACCAATTGAAATTAAATAAATAAATATATAATTCGAATTTTTAAAAATGTTGCGTTAGCTCCCACTTGTGCTAATCCATCATTGTGCTAAATTTGGTGCCGTTAAGTCAAATGGTCTGCGAGGTGCATAAAGAAAAATAAAAGAACATACATACTCATAAAAAATTGCTCTTTTATATAGATTACTGACCATTTTAATTGTTTCTGAGAAACACAGCACAGCAATAGGTTATCACTTAACGAAAAGTTTGGACTGTGAACTTGTTGAACATACCGTCCGCTGTTGCAGGATTTTTCCAGAAAATATTGTCCTTCAATACGCCCTACAGGAAGTAGTCGCAGGGCGGGTGAGTATGGAGGCCAATCCATACCTATTCCAGTAAATGTGGCATAGTTGAAATCATTGTATCTGGTCGAGCTTTGAAGAGTTGATCTGTGAAGCATTTACCTTCATTTCCGTTGATACACCACAGAGGGTCACTTAAAATTTTATTTTTGATATGTGCCATCTTTCTGCTACGGAAGGTGCACATCTTGAATCGATTGTGATGTGATGGCAACAATTGCTTGCAAAGTTTTTTGCAATGTCTTTTTCTGAGTCTCCTTACTACGAATATATCGTACTGAGCCATGTGCTGCCCACCTTTGTAAATAATTCTGACACTTCTGTATAAGGTTTCTACGGCTTTCAAGATAAACATGCAGCTGGTTTCGTTCTTATATCGATTAGCGTTGCCGAGTTATTTAATTTTAAAGGAGTCCTTTGTGGGACATCATGTATTTCAGTTCAAACATGTAGTTTAATTAGCAGCCATACTGTATATATGTTATCATTTAATTTTTTGCATCCCCAGAATGAATTAATCCAATTTCCATAATGGTAAGTAGTTTAGTTGCGAGAATATTTAAAATGCATTGCAGGCCAAAGACATGTTCCTGATTTCTCAGTTTTAAATGATCAAATTATATTACATGCCATCAAAGCAATGCCGATATTTAGCGAGATAAAATGTCGAGTATGGCTTGCAGATATTGGAACATTAGAACGGTGGAGCCATATCTGTAAATAAAAATAAAGTTTTCATGTATTGTTGAGAATTTTTTCAATTAGTAATTAAGCATTTGTTTATCACGCATATATTTGTTGCAGCGTCAAAATATGCGCTTGAGTATACAGGATGTTTCATATTGAATGGGCCAGAAAGAATAGCACAGTAGGAATTTCGTAATTGATTAATTTAACCGAAATCAATTTATTCGGAAACTACAATCATACAAGTTTTATCTGGCAACAGCGAAAATTCTTCCTCTTACGAAATCACCGATAGAGGCGCTGTTAGTCAAAATGGTGCCTTCCACCATGCAGGAGAAAGTGTACTGAGTTTTAGAATTCGCCAAAACATCTTCGGTTAGCGTCGTGGAACGACATTTTCACACGAAATTTGGTAAAGAACAGTCGCATCGTCACAACATCGTTAGGTAGGTGAAGCAGTTTGAGGCTAGAGGCAGAGGGCTGCCTATGCAAGAAGAAAAGCCCAGGACGAAGGCCAGCCTACACCGAAGCGGTTAAAACAATCCATGAATCGTTTTTACGCAGCTCGACGGTGATCCACCACATTGGCATAACAATGTACGTGAGTATCTGAACGATCGTCTATCCCATCGATGGATTGGCCGTGCCTTGGCAAATGATTTGCCGTTGTTTTGTTGGCCGACGAGTTCTTCAGATCTAACTCCTTGCGATTTTTTTCTCTGGGATTTTCTCAAAGACAAAGTGTTTGTGCTTCCACTTCCTCAGGACTTTCAGGAACTGAAACAGCGGACAACTAACGTGTTGAACGCATTAACAGGGTGTGGGTAACAAGTTCCTATCACGAGCGTGGCAGGAACTTGACTACCGCTCAGACATTTGCCGCATGAGACACACACATCGAACATCTCTAGAGTCTTGAATAACTGTAGTTTCAAGGTAAATTGGAATCATCTAAATAAATTAATTACAGTGTTCAAAGGAATGTTTTATTTTTGGCTCATTCAATATGAAACACATTTATATATACTCTTGAAATATACGTGACATTTAGTACTAATTTACTTATTTATTTGCTTTTTAGTAATTGTTCCACTTTGCACAATATACCGATTTTTTTAGCATAAAATCTATTGAAATAGTAAAAAAATCAATCTCGATATTCCAAAGAATTTCAACTATCTAGACTTCCCAAAATTTCAAAAATATTCATTTTTTTTGGAATTTGTTTGTTTAGATATGATATTAACTATTTATATAATATTTATTGAAATCGTTTATTCGTTGCGGAATACCGTTTAGTCACGAATTTCTGCTTGTGAAATTAAAGTACCATACCAGACACCCTTTTAATATATAAGACATTAGAAGCTTTCCTAATAAAATTTAAGATTAAAAATCAGATCAAAATATCAATGAATACTTATCCTTGGAATTTCATTCAAAATTCAGTTCAGGGACTAAACATATGTTTTAAAGGCAAATAAAAATATCTTTCTTTAAATTCAACTTTATTTCCTTGGTAATGAAACAGGCTGAAAGTCTTTATTTTTATTAGATTTTATTATAATTAGTATTCTTCTTTGTTCACAATGATAATGACGAAAAAATCATTTGAAGCGTATTTTTCTTTAATTTTTTTTTATTAATTTCGTTTAATTCAAGAGGTAATTAGGTAAATTAATTGCAGCGTTACTGGTTTTTCCATTTAACTGTGACAGACAAGAAAGTGCTTGAAATTCTTCGATATTTAAATAATTTTAATATTTAACCCTTTGAACGGCTCAAAAATTTCAGCTGAATGCTTTGAAAACGTCTCCTGTGTATCTAAATGGTGAACGCAAATTTGTCAAAAAATAACTCATGGGCTGTTTGAAAACCGGCCAGGGTAAGTTTTCCTTCCCCCGTCCTAATGTTCAGGAGAACAGCAGGAGTTAATCTTCCCCACTGTCCCGTCCGAACAAGAGGGGCAGGGCCATTCAAAGTCATAAATCAGTCTGGTTAGAGTAATTGCTATCTTGTGGCTTTTCAACTAAGAAGTCTCCGATTTGAAAACGGTTCCCTTTCAGTCTGAAGCTTTTAGAGAGTGTAGAATTTTTTCATATTCCTATTTTCCAAAAGTATAGAGAAAATTTGTTTCATAAATGATTTCGATAAATATCACTCATCTAAATGCATTTCGAAAACAATCATTCTTTCTGCTTTCAATCAAAGAATTTTTCTACAGTTTCTTTTTCTTTTTTTTTAGTATTAAACTTTTACTAACAGATTTAGTATATTCCTCTGATTAATAGTTATAATTCTTAAAATTTAGCAAAATTAATTAATTAAATTTTGATTAAAATAAAAAACAATAACATATTTTGCATTAAATAGAAAGGCGCATATGCAGCCAAATCTAACGAAATACAAAAACAAATAAAAGAAATTTAAATTAAAAGAAAACAAATTAAAAGAAAACAATGATAAAATGAAAAATAATGAAAACAATAGACGTTTTTGCGTGCAAACGCAGCAGCAAAAAGTAATTGCTTCAACAGAAATTTTTTTAAAAAATACAACCAGAACTATAGAGAAACCAAAATTTACCAATACTTAGAACAATTTGTTAAGAAATTATTCAAAATGAAAAGGAACTAAAATGGCTCACTCATCAGAAACCACACGCCATTTTTAGTTCAAAAATGAACAAGATTTTCTGTGGAAAGGAACGCCAAAAAGTCAAAATTTATTCCTTCCTGTGGTCTGAATCTTGTCCGGCCACCAAATAAAGAACATAAATCCAAAATTTTTTTAAATCCATAATCAAAAGAAAGAGATAAAAATTTACCTTCTTTCAGAAGCAAGCCAATCAGAAAAGTGACGCAATAGATACAAAACAATCAACGACCTAGAAGCTATCCAGTAGCTCCATCTATGAATAAAAATTGGAACTATTTCACAGAACAAAACTAATTTACAAAAAATCACGTTTTAAAGGAAACAAAGAATCAAGATTATCCTTTAAGTTATTATTTAAATTACCTAGGGCTTTGACAAAAGAAGAGTGGTTATTACAGATGTGTTTAATCCTATTAATTTGAGAATAAATAGAGTTCTTAATAATTTTAAAATCAAGATTTGTCTGAAAGTTGCAAAGTGAAATAGCCTTAAAATTAAATTCCTTTCTTTTGTCATAAATTCCAACCAAAATATCTGCATTCCCGATTTCAATTTCTAGATCCAAAAAATTACATTTGTTTAATTCATTATTAGTTTTATTTAATTTGAGTTCTTTTGGATAGCAACTAAAAATGGAGTTAACATTGTTATGATTAAAGACTAAAAGGTCATCAATGAAATGAAAACCATAAACAATTTCATTTTTAATTAAATCCCTCTCAAATGAGTGGAGAAATAAATCGGCTAGTGCACTTGAAAAACAACAACCCATAGGAATACCAAGAACCTGCTTAAAGTAGTTAATTCCATTAAAGAGATAATTTTCACAAATATTAACCCTGCACATTTCTAACCATTTGTTTTTATCAATTAAATCAGTATTAAGGTATATATCAAATAAATTAGAGCACACTTCAATTAATTTATTATGTGGGAGGCTAGTAAAAAGATTTTCAAAATCAAATGTATGAATGCTACTAATTTTTTTATTTTCTTTGATAAAGTCCAAAATTTTAGTGTTATTGTCAATAATGAAACTCTCTTCCTCTTTGATTATGTTAAGAATAATTTTTAGAAATTTAAAGAAGACTTTACCAAAATAATAATTATAACTACCAGTGCTACAAGTAACAAATCTAAATTTTAAGGGATTTTTATGAAATTTTATAGTGGGAAAAAGGTAAGGATAATTTAAACTACTGGTTTTAATTTTAGTTTTTTTAGCAAGTGCTAACATTCTTTTGTCAAGTTCTTTTTTGCCAAATTTTATTAATTGATACGTATTATTTGAATTATATTCATTAAGCATTATTTCCTTGAAGTGAAGTTTACACATAATGCAAAAATTATTTCCTGCCTTATCAACTGTTGTAATAATAAATTTCCCTTTTAAAATTTCAATTTCTTTTTTAAGATGCTCGTTGAAGAAAATGCCTCTATTAGAAATTTTGCTTTTATTATTATTAATTCTATTTTTTGCTTCCATTAGGATTCTCTGCTTCCATTCACCAAATCCTTCAATGGGCCAATGATATTTCCTGGCAATATTTGCAATAAAAACATCTAAGTCTTGATTAATGGAATTCACCTTTCTAATTTGACTAACTCTATTCCTTAACCTAAATTTAGTTCCCTTTAACATAATATCTCTAAGAGAATTTGATTTAATAATATTCAAGTTACCAGTGATAATGTGCCCCCTATCCTTATCAATAAAGTCCTTATATTCTTCTTCAAAACAAAAACAGTGTGTATTGTTGATCTCATTTAAATTTTTACAAAAGAAATTGTAGTTGCAAATTTGCTTTTTAAGAGTCCTTGAGAATTTGAATGCAGTTGAAATGACCGAAACATCCTTAACAGGAAATAATTTTTTGTTATCATGTAAAATTTCAGGTAACTTTATAGCTTCAAATGAGATATCAAGAAAATTAATAACACAAAATTCCTTTTTCTCAATTTTGTTAATTTTGAAAAGAAGTTTATTATTAGAAATTCCTAGTTTAAATTTTACCAAATCAAAGAAGACAATTTTGACAAAACCGTTATTAAATTTTAAATCCTCAATTTTATTATTAAAAAACCATTTAAGCCTGTCATTTTTAATTTTAAAAATATAATGCTTAATTTTATCAATATTATCCTCTGATTAAAATATATTATAATTTTTTAAAATTTTATTATTTAATAATACGATAGTAATACAAATTCTGCATTCAATTAGAGAATGTAAAATAAATTTGTTGTCCCCAATAATTAAATAAAAAGTTTGTATAATTGTCTGTTTCAAGAAGATTCGTGTTTTTGATTTCATTTTTAAACTTTTAAAATATTGAGAAAACAGCCTTTTGCCAATGGTAGATAAAACACCATATATTACATTTGAAAGAAAAAAAATCTTCCGAACTAATCAAGGAATATGCGAAATAAGATTTTTAAACTAAATTTAACACTAAAATAAGAAAATATGTTAAAAATTCCGCGTACATACGCAACTAGTTTTTGATCAAAATTAATATATTCTTTTTTAATGTTTAAATATTTCCAGTATCAGTTTCTTATTTTATTTATAGACTTGGTGCGAATTTCAGTAAAATTAGTTGATATATCTGTTGCTACTCGAGACCCAAAACATTTTCGAAAGTCCGTTTAGAATTCATAGCAATCGAAACACAAATTTTTATTGATGAAATAATATATGAAGACAAATATTTGTGATTTTCCCCAAATTACAATATGCTTCAAATCGTTTACAACGTTCATAATTGATTTTGCTTGCTGAGCAATATACTTACGTGCATTTTTGAAAAAATAGAACGTTTTGAACGCATATAAAGGTTTTTTTAATCACAAATTTTTTGCTCCGCATATTTTTTGTTTACCCCTTTCAGGAGTGACGGTTTCGCTTCTAAAAAACGATTTTAAGAATTTATTTTCATAGGCAACCTCTCGCTTTTTGGTGATTGAATTTTCCAAACTAGTTTTCTAATGTCCAATAAAATACAGTTAATTTGGGTAGGAATTGCAATTTTCTTTTCTCAGGGATTTATACGCGAATAAACTTTTCTTTCTCAAAGAAAAAAGATTTGCCTCCTTTTCAATCAACTTCACAAAAATAAGACTGTGCATCCAGTTAAAGCTTAGTAAAACGTTTTCCTGCTTACTGTTTTTCTCCCAAAATTGGGAAAATAAAAGACATAAGAGGGGAAGTTTGTTAGTTATTTCCCTTTATTCAACTTGTTTCATTGTTTAACCACCGCGTGCTTAGAGCCAAAATGTCCGAAACTCCTTTTCTTTTGAAGAGGTTATGTGTCATGTTTCTTAGAACTGATGTCATTTATCTGTTTCAATGGTTTTAGCTATATATCTCCATTTTGAAAGCAGGTTGCAAAGAATTAAGAATAATCCTCTTTTTTTCACACAAGTGATCAATCAGTGATAGTCGTCTCTCAACGGTGTGCTTTACTGTCGTATGTGTAGTTCCAACAAAGGTCAAGGTACATCAAGGTAGGCTCTACAAAGTAAACATCTTAACAATAGAGGGGAACAACAATAGTAGATAGATGGCCCCTTGTGTAGGGTGGCAACATTCCGTCACACTTTGAGTTCAGACAACGTTTTCACAAACGAATGCATATTTCTATCAATAGATCACATGTTTACCATATGGCTAGAAGAGTGTGCAATCATTAGAGGCTATTTCAGTACTCAATGTTGTTTCTCGTCATGAAAGTACACATTTTTACAAACAGAGAACACAAAACCTTCATTCTGTGAGGCGTCTTTCTCTAAGGCAGTTGAACTTGTACGAGCAGCTTTCTTTATTACTATTCTTAGAAATTTTATTCCAACCGTACTTAAATTTTTTTGTCAAAAATTTTCTTTTTGAAAGGTCTAGCAACTCGAGGGAAGAGCATTGCGCAGGGAACTCGAGTAGACCTTATTAATATTTTCCTATTTGAACAAGTGCTGATTGCATTAGTAAAATGTGAAAAAGCATTTTCTGATTCCTTTTAATATACTAGTGAAATCTACAGTTGAATTGCTCCGACAAAAGTGTTTTAACATTATATTTATCACAAGGCTATTGAACTTGGCATGGATTCCAGTTCAGACTATTCTGACTGCGAGGATTTAATTTCAGCTTCTGAAGATGATTATTCTTCATCGGAGAGTGAATCTGACGATGATACTTTAAATTCAGCTCGTAATTGCTGTCCTATCGATATACATGCATCTACACCTGCTCCTCCAAATTTTCAATTTACTTCAACTCCTGGAATCAATCCCTCGACAAAACTTTTGCTTGGAAACACAGATGATCCAATGATGTTTTTTAGCATATTTTTTGATGAGAAAATTATGAGTTTCATCGTAGAGGAAACAAATAGATATGCGGAAGATTTTTTCAACAAGTCCGATCTGACACCATCATCAAGAGCATTAAATTGGAAAAATACGGACATAAAAGAACTAAATTTATTCCTTGGTTTACTTTTACTTCAAGGAATGGTGTCAAAATCTGTAGAAGCATGGTACTGGAGTAAAAGACCGATTTTAAGCACTCCCTTTTTTGGGCAAATTATGAGTGAGAAAAGATATGGCTTGTTAATGAATTTTCTGCATTTTGAGAATTCGGATAAATTTGATAAATAAACGCATCCAAATCCAAAGTTAAGAAAAATTTTTGATATTCATGAAATGTTGGTTCAGAAATTTAAATCCGCTTATACACCTAACCAATCCGTGGCAATAGACGAATCTTTAGTTGCTTTCAAAGGCTTGCTTGGATGGAAACAATATATTCCGACGAAAAGGGCAAGATTTGGATT
>BGPR01008138.1:0-44382 GCA_013235015.1 Araneus ventricosus
CTATTACCGATTGGAGGAAGATCCTCCAACTGACACGATCGTTGATTTGTTTAAATTAATGAAATTCAAAGTTTCATAACTCATTCAGTTCTACTCATAGAAGAGTGAAACATTTTTTTCTTAAAATATCAATGTATCAAATATATTTTATTAAATATTACTATATTTTACTGAATTATTAAAAGAATCTGAGGACTGTGTAAAATGTTAGATTTCGAAAATTTCCCTGCAGTTTATTTATTAACTCAGAAAACCTAAATTAGTATTTTTGCAACGTTTTAAAGAATTTTTAAATTATAAGTATATGCCTATCTTTAATGGTCTAGATATTACTTTCAAACCACTAATAGAGTGCATATAGTTAGTATATGAGAGAATGAAAGAGATTTATTAGTACTGTACTGTAGGCGGTCATCAGGTAGGCTTAGTGTTCCATAAATGAATACACAGCAACTTGAACTAACTATTATATTATGCAGAATTAAGTTTACATTTTGAAGAAGCATTATTTACAGTTAAAGGTATTTACAAATTAAACAGTTTAAGTTCGTCATATGATAAGGATGGCACACATTAGCATCGTATATCGTCTTTCAAATCGTCGCGTCGTTTCATCTCGTGTTTTGGTCTTGAGGAACCAAACCAACGTCTTTCATCCCGCCTCGTCGTCTTCTCTCTGTTCTCCGCAGCTTCATTCTCTCACGTCACTCGCGATGGCAGCGCCATCTGCTGCGGCTGGTGGCCCACAGTACTGTATTGGGTGAAGCACGATGGGTCTTTATGAAAACTTTCACATTTATTCAAGATTTCCAAATAGAACAAATATTTTTTTTACAACAAAAAATATTTACACAACTATTTTCATCACACACGTTAAATTCATTGACATCGAATTCTGCTCATAAAAATATTTCTTTTTCCTCGTTTCTAGGCAAAGTTCGCTAAAGATAAATACAGCTCTGCCTTATCTTGCAGGGCGCTATTTTTTCTTTTCGTTTTGACTGAATCAGATAGGCAATAGTTTAGCCCATCTTTTCATGGTAATTTTACTTACTTTAAGTGGATTGCAAACAACTTAGGAATGAATAGAGGATAATAGTTATTGTTGCTGACAATCCCATAAAACCCCTTTAATCAATCAATCATGCTATTTTTTATTACCTTGTGAAATACATATTTGCCAAAGGATTTTTTATTTGTGTAATTTCTTTTATGGTATAGTTTTTTAAACTATTTGTTTATTTAATTAGATTCTTTTTTAAAAATATTTTAATAATACTCTTGAAATAGATCATTTTACAAATATATTTAATTTACAAGTATCACTGTATTTTATTTACAAATAACACTGTACCCTGAGAACACATTTAAATTAATATAGGTTTTAAAAGGTCTTAGCTTTTTCCACAAGTTTCAAGCAGCTTTAAGCGATTATAAAACAATGTATTCATTTTTTCTAAATTTGAAGCATTTATTTTAATTCTTATATATCAAATGAATAGAATAGATTCGTCATTGAAACGCCAGGAAGCTTAGGGAACATTCTATATTTTGGTCTATATTCTATAAGATGGCAGCGATGGAGGACGAGCCTAGCTTTGTATACCTTATACTCAGAATTGTACTGGAGGAAGTCCAGCGAATAATAACTAGAACTGACAAACCTACGTATTCCTACTCTCAATCGCTGTAAGAAAAAAGTTCAAGAAGTTGGAAAGACTTTGGAGTCTGTCGCAATAAAATTTATGGAAGCCCAACATATGCCGAAGCAACAAAAAAATCCTCCATATCCTATTTTTAGGCCACCAACTCTACTTAGGAAACTGACGTAAGGAGAACACTTGACAATATCCCAGTTTGTTTCGGCTGTGGACGTCCATAACACGTTTTGCTCCACTGTTGAGAGATAAAAGCTTTTTTTTTTATAGTTATCGAGCCCGCCGACAGAACGCTCAGATCACCGTCACCTTACCGTCGATCCAGTCATTCTCCGAAAAATAAAAATGTGGAAAACTGAACGAAGAGACCTTCCATAGAGTCCGCAAAGATAACTGGTAACCATCTGGACGTAATAATAGACAATACGCCGATTCCTGCTCTGGTGGATCTGAGGCATCATTTATTGTCGTCTCGGATAAGTTTCGTCGATATTTAAAGCAAGTTCTGTTTTCTGATGACAAGAAAGTAATTCTAAATGTTTCTTATGGAAGATTTGTTCGGCCGATAGAAAATGTATTTTTGGTGTCATTTTATAAAGCCGTAGTTTTCCAGAATTGCAATCATGATCTCATCCTTGGATGGTATTTTTAGAAGCTTCTCTAGCCGTGATAGACTGTGCCAGGAGTGAACTATTTCTTGAAGACGTTTGCCAAGAACTAGAAGCGCTGCGAGCTCGGAAGTTGTATGCCATGAAGGAGGTACTCTTAACCCTCAATCTCTAACTAAAATAACAATATCAGTATCCTAAGCTGACAGAGATTTAAATTTAGCGGTAGAAGGGAATAAATATTTGCTCTTCGAATGAAATATTATTGTACTTTTGATAGTCACTTCATATCATGATGGCAAAGGTGAAATTTGATTTTCCAATACTCAATCTGAAAAACGAATCATCCCTGAAGGGATGCGCTTTGGTCGGGACCATTGCCTAGATGAAAGTTATTTATGGGCAATAGCTGACATGTCAGATAACCTGGTTACACTAAAGGATACGAGGAAATTCCTTATAGGTTATTCACTAATGGTATATCCTGATTTAAGCAACGATAAAAAAGGCAAGCTATCCGAACGTTTCTTGCAGTTTTCCCTGAAGCTCATAAGTCGACAGCCACTCGAGCAAATGTCAAACACCGGATTATTAGTGGTAATCATGCACCTATACATCAAAGATCCTACCTTGTGCATAGACCGAAAGACAATTTCCCTTTCAATATGAATATTAGTTCAGAAAATGTTTCCGAAATTATTTAGTCTACCACTCGGAATTGGAACGGAAATGCTTTTTAAGAGGACTTTGAAAGCACTGCTCGTGGCTTTCATGATTCTACGTGCACGCTTTCAGGAAAGGTGTCCCGAACGGGATGCCTTATAAATATGAGAAAAAGATGCTGCGAATGGTCTTGCATCGCTTACGCTTGTAATTAGCTTGTAGGGTCTCAAAGATGAAAGTACCAATGTAAGAATAGAACGTTTCTCCTCAAGCGTTTCAATACAGGAATAGATATTTGATTATTGAAAGAATGCTCATTTCGCATCTAGTACTAACTCTGGAGGATTTGAAATAAAGACTGTGAGAATAGAACTTATAAAGACTAGTGCTCTACGCCGAATCGATTTTCAGTGATCGTGACTTCCAAAAATAAAAGTTTCATATTTGCTTCCTTGATTCACCAGGAGAAATGTGACAGTAACTATTTAATTAGAGATTGATGGAAAAAAAGATCCAGTTGTGCATCAGACGTAGTACAAGAGAATGTTTTGGAAATATAAGTTAAACTTTACAATTTATTAAATAATTTTTAAATAACTCCAATTGAAAATTTAAAATACAAATTATAAATGAAGACCGCAAAATTAAATGAGATCACGAAATTTGGACAAACAAATATTTAAAACTTTTTAAAACAAAGCTAATAGCATATGATTAACAATGTTATAAAAAATTTTTCTTTAGAAAAAAACTATTGCTTAAACGGAAAATAAAAAAGAAAATATGTTTTCAAATATTCTATTGAAAACAATGCGCTTTCTCTGTTGCAATGAAATTGAAATTTGAATCCTTGAATTGATCCTTGATATTTGTATCTTATATTGTCGCAAAAACTTTTCTTTTGTTATCTATGTTCCACCTATTGTAATATACAATACACATTTCGAATTATGTGAGATATTATTGCTGAAACACGTTATCAAGGATTGTTTTGAAAATTTTCTATTACTGCGAGGGGGAACAAAAAAAAAAAAACCCGCCGGAGAAATGATGACTTTTTCGGCAAAAATGATTACCGTTTCGGGAGATATAAACAGCTGGGTATCAACAAAACTAATAATTTAAATTCCATCTTAAAGTTATTATATAGTAAATGGTCGACATAAGCTATTTGTTTACGAATTTTACAACAGATTAACGTTTCAATCAACATAATGACCGACATATGTTTCACTTGTCGGCCACTTATACGCCTATGAGCGGTCGGGTGGATCACCCGCTCAACCTTGATGAAATACATTCCTTTCTTCTCTCAAACCATTGACCTTTTACTAAGAGAAAATGGTGAAAAGAAAGAACAAAAGATTCATACACTCAAAAACAAAACCGGATGTCAAATCGAAATTAATCATCTCCCAATTTGAAGATAAAAATGAATCTAGGCCTCTACCGGGGTTCGTCCTTAAAGAGTTCACTTGTGACTTTCAGGCACTGATTTGAACTCTGACAAAAAAAAAATCTGCGGTTACGGGTTGCGAACATCAGCGAAGGAAACTTTCAGCTAAAATACTTAAGAAACAATAGATAATATTATTGCCTTTCCTCAACAATTGCCGACGAAACAATTAAGGATATATTTTTCAAATTAAAGAAATTGAAAAAGTGACTCCGAAAGAGTCTAAATATCTAAGCAAGCACATATTTTTGTCTTTTTTTTACAAGAAAAATGAGAGAAATATATGAAGAGAAAACATTTCGTATAAACTACTTTTAATTTCGGATAATTCTTAAAATTCGCTTTATCAAAAATGACGAATTACGACTTGTTTAAATAAGTATGTTGTACTCCCACTCCCAAATTTAATACCCCCCTTAGAGCGGACAGTTTTCCTTGGAATGGTGACCGCCTGTGGATATGTGCAAGTGAGTGAGAGAGAAAGATAAGAACTTTTTTCCTAGAGAAATTTTACTGCGTCTTTTCTAAAGCAAATAAACAAAATAGTTTTATGTCCCATTCGCAATATCTTCTGTGCAATTCCTGAATGCAATACCACTCACCTCACCCCAGCAAGAAGGATGAGATGACCACTCTGTGCAGGAAAAGTGCGGTCTTTGGAGGTGGCAAAGTAACGTACTTTTTTGTCGTTGTTTGTGCATTTTACAGTTGTAAAACTGACTAACAAGCGAACTAAGCAGATAGTCTTTTCCGCGACGCTAAAACTGTTACAAAAGGGTTATACCAACTGAATTCTTCATCTTATTAACTGTGTTAATTTAATTCTGTCGGCAAATTTTACATTCCTCAACATATTTAATATTTGTTAAGCTGGATCAAATTGTGAAAAAAGATAAGGAAATGAATTAGTTAAAAATTTAAAAAAACATTGGACAGGGAATGTATTAGTATTTGAACGAAACTTTGATGCAGTATGTGCTGCATCTGATGAAATAAAGGACATAGGTCCTAACATTTAACAGATAACAGATACTGTATTTAAAAATGTTGACACTTAAACACCCGATTTTTTAAAAAACTGATTTAAAAATGTTTTCTGACTTTCAATTCTTGAATAAAACATGGAAAAAATACTTTAAAAAATTCTATATTGTTTAAATATAATTTATGGCTAAACAATAGTTGTTTGCCAACTAGGATATATTATAGAAAAATTCTATTCGATGCTTTTAATAAAATTATAAGTACATTCATCCTTCTTTGAAACTTAGAATTTAAGCTATCGTAAATTTTTGGGGGAATAAATCGTTGTCAAATCTACTGTAATGTTCTTGGAATTTTAATGCCAAGGAAACACAAAGGAATGCTTTAAAACACATTTTTAATAAATATTTTCAAAATGTCTTTTATTAGAAATCGGAGAAGGTACTAAAGATCACCATTGCAGACTTTACTGTATTTTTCAAAAGCATTCCATTAGCAAGAAAGTTATTACAAAACACAAGATACGCTTTGTAAATCCTTTCTGAATTTAAAGCTATAAATAGGAATTGTACATTGCACAGGATCTTCAAGGACATTCCATGATAAAGAAAAGTATTATTACATAAACGAATAAAAAAGCACGATTCCACCGAATTTAGAAAACATAGTTATATCATAATTTTTAATGCTGTTCGTAAGTGATTTTAAACCTTTATTTCTTGAGGAAACTTTAAAGCAGAGATTTTATCGCACTTATATCTTTGTAATATGACCGTATGTCCACATGTTATTTACCAGAAGATGAAGAGTTTAGCACTAATTGCAAGAAACAGCAGAGAGCTGAAAGCAAAAGACAGTTATTTTAATAAATTTTAAAAATTGTTCTTCTTTCTTTAAGTTATTCTACATAGATACTTATTTAATAATAAAAAAAACTGAATATTTTCCACTAAATTAATTCCTCGTATGAAGGGTTAAACCTGTTCTTCCTGATTGATCTCAATATTTCTTACAAAAAATAATGACTTCCAGAGTCAAGCAGACTTGACTTCACTATTTTATAACTAAATTTTAAGTTGCTTCACTTGATAGAGTTAAAATAAAAAAAAAATAAAGAATATTGGAAATTGAAGAGAAGTTTTTAAATTAGGTCAAATAAACATTATATTTGTTCTGATGAACATTCTGGAATGAAAACTCAGAAAAACATTAAAAAAAATTGACGAAACTTTTTCAAATAAACAGATTTTAGGGTAACATAACAAAAGCTTTTAATTTCAGTTAAAATTAATACGCAATAATTATCAATAAAATTTAGATCAAATTGGCATCCTTTGAATAATTTTATTTTGATATCGAAAATATTTTTTTTTCATAATAGACTATAGACCTTCTGAAATTAAATTGATATTAGGAATTTGTAAGGCCCATCTGTGTGTTGAAATGACTTTTCAAGAAATATCTTTAAATTTTCAGTTATACATGCAGAAAAATTTGCTGAAGTTTGACAGAACGTGCTCAAGTGTTTTCTTAAAAAGCATTGGTAGCAAATATGAATTAGTCGGACAATGGAACACCAAAGCTTTAACATGTCGAGAGTCGCTTTTCGTAATCTTTTCGGAGAGCTTTCATTAAAGTCTAAAGACAAATTTTTTCAAACATATAAGTAGACGTTAAGTTTTTCAAATTTCGAAAATATAGTTACGTCACATAATTTTAGATGTAAACATTTCCTTTCGCACAGCATACAAGGTGTCACTAGAAATAACGAGACACATAATCTGAAACATTTTATTTTCAAATTTTATAAATTTGATATTATTACTTTCATTTTACTCCCCTCATAGAGCCCTATATGGCTCCAAAAGAATTCTCGAAATATCGGATTAGGACTTCGGGTCAATATCCTGAATGTCCTTTCCTCCTCTCCGTCGCTTTTGCATTTATTGCATTCACAATCTCAGATCTAGTTTCTTTAAGCGCTGGCTTGCGCTTATGAAATAAAGAAAAAATCACATAGGGCCATATCAAATTAACACGTTGGATGTTCAACGATAAATATTCCTGTTACCAAAAACGTATTTAATTGTGGGCTAAGGCATTATCCTTGTGAATAAATCATAATTTGTTTTTCGCCGATCAAGTCATTTTCTTTTTAACCATTAAGGTAAAATAGAACAGACATTTGTGTCTTACTGCCGTTTGATTGTTTGAACTTTAAGTACCAGTTCAATGTGCAAATTCCCTTTTATCTCAATAAAAGTTCTAGTCAATAGTCTCTGTCTAAACCCTCTTTGAGCTTGTAAACTTGTCAAAAACTTGTTCGTCTGCTGGACCTGAACTAGCTTGTGATGTCTTGTTAGTAATATTTCTATAAGAATCACTTTTTCCATTGAAATGCATGCTCAATGTACTGATCGTATAAACCCTGTTCTACAATTTTATGGCATTTTGCTTGAAAGATATATAGATAAGTTTTGCACGCCTATGTAGGATTTCCGAGTTAGATTAGAGAAATTTAGGGAAACCAGGGTTATTCTTTACTTATTTTTGAGCAATTTGTATTACCACAGAGCTCTAAAAATGACAAAAAAGCGTTAAGGAACTTTTACTATGCTGGGTTGCCGTTTTTATTGTGACCTACTGCTATTAACTTGAACAAAAATGTTTATTATGAAGATTATGAAGGCTACATGAACATTCCGTTGAGAAGAAGCCTGTGAAAATACTTCTTGAAAAGGCATTCCATTCCGAGAGGAATGACCTGTGCTTTTAAAATGTAAAGTTGGTTACAACAAATGTTGGTACATTTTTATACCCGAAATAGATTTGGGGTACAGTAGAGAAAACAAATGGTTTTTTTTCCGAAACGTCTTCAGCATGTGCTTGGGAACATTAATATGTAAATTATTAAAGAAAACCTCTACACTATTTTTTTAAATATCATGAGAATACGCGAAATAAACAGGGGTCAAAAATTTACCATACAACCACGAAACTTTATATATCAAATAATAATCGTTTTTTCCATTGAAATTGGTACAGACTCGTAAATGCGATAAAATTTTGCTCACACATGTCCTAAACCGAGGGACAGTTAAGATAAAAATCGCATAATGAAAAGAAGCAGGATTTTTAAAACATAAAAAGTAGGCTTAAAATGGTCAGAACATGACAACTTATATTTTTAGAACCTTCCAGCTAACAATGAGCGGGAAAGTCGCCAGTCTTAAGGTATCCGACTGCTTTAAAATCTTCGTTTTTGAAGAAATTATCAAAAAAACTTTTTATGGCTTAATTTTGTAGCCTGTTCAACCAGCTTTCTAAAATTGTCTCACTTTTTACTCTACGTGAATTACAAATTTAGTTACAGTTTTTTATTACTGAACTGTAAGCATTATTTTATGTTGCATTAAAACTTCAAATGTGTTTTCTGAGAAATGATATTTTTGAGGAAAACTGTCGACCGTAACAATGATTTCTCAAAATTTTATTCAAGTATTGATATGAAATTTTCTGAGATTGTTTTCTGTAATATGCTTGATGTTTTCCTCTGAAAACTAAGGTCAATTTTAAAATCAAGTATTATTTTTAAGTGCTTAAATATAAACGAAAACCTTTTTTATGAAAAATTACAAGTTTAGTAACTATGTTCAGCTATATCTCAAAACTATTTTGAAGTACAAGAAATATTTTAGAGCATAACACATATAACTGTCATAAAAATGTACTCCTACAAGGATTTATGTATATTTAGAATATGATTTTGTCTATGGCTGTTAGCGTAAGGCAAATATTTTAGTCATTTTTCTTCAAATTTCTCCGTTTTTTAAAAAAAGTATTATTTTGAAAGACTAATTTTACAATATTTTCATAATTTTAAAACATATGCAGTTGAAAAATAACATTAAAAAATATATATAAGTTACTTTTCAAAAAAATGTCTCCGAACACAGTCTGGTACCTTAAAGGCCCTTCTCACCTTGGCATTTGTCGGAAGTTTACCCAGAAATTATTGCTTCCATGCCGGCAGCAATGTTCCGACGCACTTTTTCATTCCTCTGTAAAGAGTGGTCATAAATTAATGGAACCATTACAAAAATTAATAAAAAAAATAATAATGTTAGAGCTGTGTTTCTTTTTTTAAAATAAGAGAGCAAATAAAAAAGAATTTCTGATAACTGGAGAAACATTACGGCATTTTAAATTTGCTACAACGAGATATTTCCAAACATAATATCTACCGCTCAGCAGAAGCATATGCGCATTTTCTGGTTTCCTTTTCTAGTTTTTCTTGAATATCTCAAAACCTATTCGGTTTTAGAACTACAATTGATTTAACAAATTAAAGAATGTTAAATTCCCTACAAATACATGCTTTTATTTCTTAACTTTCTTTAATAGTTTAGCAGAGAATGGCTCTCAAAATTGGGAGTTGTCCAATAATTTACGATCATCTAAACCGCCGTATTTAAGACGGCACCTAAAATTTATAATCGATTCCATCACCTAGATTCCAGCTTTCGATCAGCAGCATTCCTAACAAATTTATTATCACTTTTTAAAGGTTTGCAGTCTTAATCTATACTTATAAAAGGCAATGTTTGTGTGCGTGCGTGCGTGTGTGTGTGTGTGTGTGTGTTTGTCTGCGATGTCCAGACGAATCTATCGCACTTACAGCCATGAAATTTGGCACACAGGTAGTCGTAATGGTGACTGAATGCACCTCGAAGCCGAAATTTTAAATTTTAATCTTTGAATTTTTTTTATTTAATGTTTTGTGTTGTTTTGGTTGATTTTTCGCACTAATTTCTCAATAGAATAGTTACGAATAAGTTTACGATAAAAAATATATACACCATCGGAAAGAGCATGCGATTTCCGTTCTAATGAAGTTAGTTTTGAATTTCTAACGTAATTTACTGAATTTTGAGAATTTTTTTTAAAAATTGTCACTTTCTCCTTATATTTTTAACTGTCAATGTTTTTTCCCTCGCATCCAACGTTCTAATAAACCTATGATTTTCAGTTTTTTTATGGTAACAACAGAGGTATTTATCTCTCATTTAAAACAAGAACGGTTAAAATATCTTTGTCCGTTCGTTTTTAATAATTTTTTTTCTTAAAGGGTTAAAAAAATTCTTTTCGAATGAAGTTCTTTCTCCGGAACGGTGAGTTTCTCCCTGGCTACGGCTAGCGCCATCTGTTGGAAGTATTCTCTCCTCAATTTTTAGCATGATTTGCTAGGAATAATTTGAAATCATTTCGTTGGACGCAAGGGTTTAGTCGTAAATTAAGCAGTGCTGGAAGATTCTGACATGGGTGATAAGTTGGCTTTGAACTTCTAACGTAATTCGCTGAATTATGAGAGAATTTTTTTCGTGATGAGCTAAAAGAGTTTCTTTACCATCTGCGTAAAATGTGCCATAGCTTTTCACGCAAGCTCCAGGGGGGTGACGAAGGGGGTACTGTCGTGACCTTGAAACGTCACGGTACTGTGGTTTGAGACTGTATTGCATCAGCATAACTTAGATACACCATTGCTGTATATTAAAGATTTTCACGTTGCAATTTTTTTTTTATTATTGTTTTGGAATAACGTACTTTGTACTGCTTTTCTACATGTCATTATCGCGGGAAAATTAATGTGTATCTTTTGTTTTGATTTTGTTTCAAAACTTTTTCGTGTCATTGTGGGCGATTTTTTTTTCATGTTTTTGAAGTCCTGATTCCACGGGCAACGCCGTGCGCGTTCTGCTAGTATGCTGTATACAGTCTAATCACAGTCCCTCATGGGCATGATATAACCTGTTTCGACCGTCTCATATAAATACCGCCTCAAACAAAATTAGGACTACTAAAGCAAAATATCATTTTCTCCATTCCACCTGGATATTTAGATTCATTTAAGGAGTATGGTGAAAATTTACATCAATTCATAAAGGGAAGGAAAAGATGATATCAAGGAAGAAGGTATATCAACATGGCAGCCGACTACTGTTGAATTTGTGCTATTAGATGGTTTTTATAATAAGGCTATCTAACAAGAATATGAAAAAGATGCATCATTCAGAAAGTCTAGTCACACTAGACATAGGAGTGTAAAGGGGTAAGAATGAATGGTAGCCCTAAGGAAACTGCGCCAACATTGGAAAGAATTGGGACCTCTCTAACAGAATGCAAAGAGAATGTAATGAACATAAAGAAATCGTCCAACCTCAACATTTTGATGAATCTCCAAGTTTTAAGCCTCCCTCAGGCAAAAAAACACAATTTTGGAATCATGCTTTTCTCTCTGTTTTTCTCTGAACATGGACCCATGTCCAACCAACCGATTCGGTCGGTGTAATGAATTCAGGTACGGGCACATGGGGCGGCATTCTGTCTCTGAACATGAAAGCTCCACAATGCAATGAGATATAGGCATGAAATTAAGTAGGTGGCCCCTTCACTAAATTTGTAGATATCTGTCCGATTTCAGACGAAATCTGTTATTGGAAAGTGTGTCTGTTCTTTCGTCCACATCATTGTGAAGACGATAAATCAGAGGCGAAAATAGCTGATTTATATATTATGGCATTACCATTAAAATTGTAGATCTCTATCAATATTTTACTCCCAATATGTAAGAAGATTGATCGTCTATTGGTCTGTATATTCAAGATCAGATGAACATAAAAATGTATCAGCTTAGACAAATAAATTTGGTGTGTGGTCTTGTTAATAATATTGCAGATGTGCATGAAATTTTGGACGCAACCTGTGGGAAAGCAGAAACCCAAAATTCTTGTTATTTAAAATATTCTGTTCTCTACACTACAAAATAAAGCCCCAACTTACAAGAATTCAATTTTTTCTTATGGTCATTAAGAATATACCATTTGCTAAACTCAATAAACGAATAAAATTTATAATAAGCTAATAAAACCAATAAAATTGATAAAAGAAATTTGTTCTTTAACAAAAGTCAAATGAGAACAGTGCTTGAAACTGATCAAGTCTCACATATAATTGATGGAGTTGTCCATCTTACTGAGCTGATAGTCAATGAGCTTTGAAGCATGCGTCAGCAAATCTCTACGACAGAAACCGACACCTCAGACACAAATCAATTAAAAATAAAAAAAGATTATGCAAGTTTGACAGAAGGTCTCGGTTTATTTGAAAAAAGTGTTTAAAGTTTTGGAGAAAATAGATTTTATAAC
This sequence comes from Araneus ventricosus, assembly GCA_013235015.1. Lineage (NCBI taxonomy): Eukaryota > Metazoa > Arthropoda > Arachnida > Araneae > Araneidae > Araneus > Araneus ventricosus. The sequence goes on from BGPR01008138.1 coordinate 12,575, forward strand.
GATAGATATTCCAGCTTTTATACAAGAAATAAAAAAATTTATATCAGTTTCCTAAAAGCAAATTTTAAGTCAGGACAGAAAAAAATTATGTGTCAACCGATTTTAATGAGTAAACAACACCGAAATATATCTGTTTTGGGCATTTCAGTGTATGAATATATTTGATAAATTCATTCTTCATTATATATTATCCTTCTAAAGATCTGTTTTTCTAGCTATTGCAGCCAATTAATTAAAATTTGCATGTATTTATATGCAAAGTTAGACCCCTACTGACGCGCACATTATCGGTCACACTTATCGTGTAACTTTGGTGTATCGCACTGTTGCAAAGCACAAAACACGCCTTATGTTGCTAACGTAAGAAAAATTCGACGAGAGGACACTTCCTTTAATTAATAGTAGCTACATACTAATAATTAAAAATCGGGATGTATCCGGAGAAAGTAGTCAAAATGTGGACTATTTCGGCTGCTCCTCTGGTCATCGGTTCAATTTCTTACCCAAATAAGCTTGACGAGAAACACAAATCCAGTTCTTTTCTTACAATTAAAAACAATGGATTTTGTTCTATAAATTAACTATGAATCATTAGATAAAATATACAGCATCTAGTGGAGATGTAGAGAGATAAATATGAATTTATTGCACACTTCAGTTAACTTCGTCTTTTTCCATGAAATAGCCAGACATTTTACGAAATATAATATCTGCATTCAAAAGAAAGTTATAATTTGGTATTTATACTATATGAAATTTTTTGTTTGTTTCTTTCGTGAGGAAAATTAGACATTTCATGATTTAGAAAACGCCCTCATTTAATGCTTTATTTGTTTCTAAACGTGAGTTTGAATCGAAAATACAAGAGTATTCTCAATTTTAAAAGTCGCTGTTCAGATGTTTGCATTTAGTCTTTATTTGAATTTACATTTTATGTGCCTAACATATCTTTTAAATGCATGCATCAAAAATAGAATTCATAAGTCAGTGAATTTATTGAGAGTAATTACGAAACCAGAATTTCAGAAAATTGAAACAATAGACCTACATAACTATAGTGCAATTTAAAGTGAATTAAACAATAAATATTTTTAATAAAGGCTCTGTTTCGTATTTTTTTAGATCAACACACAAACATTTCAATAGTGAATAGAATCTTGTTGTCATCTAAACAATCAAAGGCAGTTTATTATTTTTCGTCATTTGTAGTTCTAATTTTAATAGATAAGAAGAGAAAGCAAAGTACTATTAAGAAACTTTAGAAAACATTTGAAATATGTTGTCATTTAATTTCAGTTGAACGAATATCTTGACACTAAATAGGGAATCCATCATAAAATGTTTCGAAAACATTCGTAAGTATAATTTTATTTCTAGTCAAGTACTGTAGCTAATTAAAATTGGTCAATATTATTTCCATTTTCGTGAAAATTTTCTAAGATGCTAGTTTACGATAATTGCCATGTTTCGTGTAGCTGCAAAATTGGCCATCTCAAGAAAAAAAGAAAAGTTTTGGGAAAAGTCAGATTTCTGTCACATTTTGCCAATATGGTATTTAAAAAAGTATTTTCCAACTCGAAGGAGTTCATCAATATGTTTCAGTATGCAGTTTATAGTGTCGAGATATTAAGAGGATCAAATGGACTTATAATCTTTGAAAAAACGTGTTTGTAAAAAATGGAAGTGGCTAGTTTTAAAGCTACACGACACAATTTGTATATATTTCAAATTTAGATTTTAATGTTTGTTATTAAAAAAATAAAAGCTTAAAAGATTCATATATATATATGATATTTTTGGAATGGATTCAAAAACATAGTATTATCGCCAAATTTTTTCAAACTTTACTTTTTCAAGCGATAGCCATTCCAATTTGGTATAAGATATATGAGTATTAAGACCAATATAATGGCTGCCATTAAAGCGACTGGCCAAGGGAGCACTAATTTGGCTACGGCGCTGTACCTTGTTTCCTCTTCTTACCATTAAGTGCACGTAGATTGCTAGGGGCGACACCATAACCAATGAATATTGTATTAAATGCTTTTAGATGTTCACCCCAGATTAAATCTCTTATTGCAGAGTCCCGTGCTTCTGTTTCACCAGGGTACACTAAGTTGCCCATTGATAACAGAGCGCAAGGGAAATATATCGGCTGTTAATGAAATAAAGGCTAGTTCCGCTTTTTGGAGACACCCTGTATATTGGTAGCTAAAACGGAAAAATTATTCTTCAAATTGTATACAGTTTTAATCACATAAATCTTTTTTATTCTGTAATATGATTTTTTTGCAATATGCTATCAATTTTATGCAACATGTTTATGTCTGACATTCTTTAAGATCGACATTGGTTCCTTAAAATATCACAATTCGTACAGATACACTACCCAGAAATTCGGTAATTAGGGGTTTGCAGCAACTAATTCTTTCAAAATGCGGTTTGAGCTTCAATATTGAAAATGTTTTGGACTTATTTTTGCGTATTGTGTCATTCGATGAAATAGCAAATTTTACCGAACATTAGTTTTCACAATATTCTTAAGTAAAAACGTAGACTTTCACTATTATAACATCAGTCAAAAAGTTTACAAATCTAAGATAGTGATATTTCTAACTAACATTTTTAGAAGTAAATATTTAGCGATTTGTTCTTTCGCTCTTACAAAACGTAATATGTATACTCACTTTTTATCGAATTTTTAATCAAACATGCTATCTATTCTAATTAGCCCATTTTCTAATTCTTAAAACGTTAGGGATAGGCATAAACTTCTAGTAGAAAAAATACCTTAAATCACATAAAACATGCTTCTTACACTACTTAATTACAAAATTGTAAGGCTGAAAAATTACAAAGTTTCAATTTTTGTGCATTCCCCCGAACCTTTTAATCTTATTTAAAAAATATTTTGACGCAATGACCTTTTAAACAAACTAATTTGTACACTTGCGCCACTTGGACTGACCGGATTATGATATTTTGAACACTGTTCGACCATTTGACTACCTGCAGAAGGATCTTACAATCAATGCTCAGCGTTTGCTGGATGCAATCGCTTTCTTTATTATACAACTTCACATCTCCATTACGCGGTAAGATTTAGACGCAGAAGGATTGAATCATTTGTTTAAACTGTCAAGAATATTTTACTAATCGTGACTAATAAAACCGGAAGACTGAGTGCAATTTTAGTCTTCGAATTTTTTCAGCAGTTCAGTTATGTACTTAAAACGAATAAAATGTAATTCTTTAAGTGATTTAAAGCAGTTTTAAAACTGGATTTATAGGCCTATGTATAACGATTTTGAAAGCCATTGAGTATATTTTTAGGTTTGTCTAGAAAGTGTCAAAAAGATATTCTTTATTGTTTTGTTTCAACATAAATTTTATTATCTTTTCACATTATCCGCCTTTTATTTATAAATATTTTAACTTTTTAAAGTAAGAAAAGTTTAAATTTTATAAATATATTAAATGAATGTGGGAATGTTGTAGTAATACATTTCTAACGCACTAGTATAGTGAATGAACTTCGAATCTAATGGCACCAATTCACCGGGAGGATTTCATCCATCTCTAATTAAAGATTTCCTGTTTCTTTTCGCCTGGTGGAATCTAGGAAACGGATCTGAATATCTTATTTTCCAAACGTCATTCGAATAAAATTGAAATATCGAATCTACTTAGAAGCGCATTGTAAAGGCATTGAATATTTTTTTATATTAATTCCTTTGCATCGCATAACAAGACATTTAACATATGATCTTTTAACAAACAATTGCTTATTCATTTATCTAATCAATTATTGAAGACTCTTTAGAAAAACACTCTGAACTTCGTAGCCTTCATTTTGTATTCATTGATTTTTAGTGCTGCAAAGTTACTGCTGATCTCCCAGAAGTCATAAATATCTGCTTATTAGAAATGCATAAGGCGTCTCACTTTGAAACACCTTTGGCAAGAAATATTTGGTGACACGTTTGTCAATATCAATGTGCATCTCTCAGTAACTTATTATAAAGCAATTGGACTGTACTTAGAAGTGGTAATTATTTTCATTTTGTTAAAACCAGCTTTTGTTAATCTCAGGAACTATAGATTTATTTCAATTTAATATTAAGAATCTTTACTCTTATAGGAAAAGTTTTGGTATGGCCTTCACGATAAATTGCAATAGTCCGGTATTATATATTCCAGCCACGGCAGCACACTTCCTCAGGGCTTAAGACTGTTTTTTCTTTTCAACCCTACTAAAGCGAAACGATTGATGTCATCCTCATATTTTAAAACTTTTTCAGTGATCTCTTCCCATGGCAGAAATGTCAGACTTCTGTCCGCTTAAAATTCTCCAGGATTTTCCACGTGAACATAAAGGGAATTCCTTCAGCTTGAATTTTCTGAGTTTTTATTAACCTACTACTATACAGATCTCCAACTCGATTAAATTTTTGTCGTTGCAAATAGTGCAACATTTTTAAAAATTTAAGACGGCGCGTGAAAAGAATTTAATGTGAACACAAGTAACACAAGAGCGGAACCTAGTCAATAAGTTGCGACATGAAGATTCAACCATTCCTTTTTTCATGAATGAGAAACTCTATTCTTCCGTTCTCGTTGTACAAGTATTGGGCAAATATTGACGACAGTTGTCGCCAATTACTACCTTAAGACCAGTATTAGCGTGGGCGGTATCTTGTAAAATCTTAGTTGTGGTATATTTGAGGGTAATTAGGTGTTTCGTCCTTTTCTTCTTAATCAAATCTTTTATATGAAGCAAATACACGGAAATCACAGAAATTAGTATTTCGTTTAAAGAAATGGGGCCAATGCAATGAACCCGAATGAATCCTTTGAATTTACAGGCTAGACCTCGAATTCCAAACTCACTGTTAATTGCTAAGGTTGACTTTCGAATGTTGAAGGCTACTTTTGCAGAAACACTGCTACATTTTTGCCTCAAAAATAAAATTTTTAATCATAAATGACTACCCTCGATGGAATATAAATATTTCTGAGACATTTGAAAGAAAGTTAAAGCACTGCTAGGCCACACACACACATAATTTCCTTTCATTCCCTCTCCCATTTTACTTATTTACAGCGACGCGAATTGGAGCTCGGAGAATTTATTTCTGCTTAATATATAGATTATTTAAAACTCAACATTTAATTAACAGAAAGCAATGGAATTTAGATTCTACTATCTCTGACAGGCGTTCTAATCTCAGTACTTTGGCAATAATTGCTTTTTAATACTTTGAATATCAGATGGTAATGATTATTTTTAGTAAATAATTTTGTATTGCGCATGTGCGAAACATAGTATAATTTTCCTTTTGTAGTTTCGAAGACGGATGATTAAGGCAGCTTAGATAAAAAAATTCCAGTCGAATGCCATTAAGTGTTAGCATGATATCGGCATTGCAGGGAGTAGAATTTCAGTTAGTCTCTAACAGAAGCAGGATGCTAAGGATTGATGATTAATGAATGATGTTTGAATCATTGAATTTGTTTTGTCCACAAATTGATGTTTTTTAAAATTGAATTTTTGAATAGTAATCCTCGAACTGCAATTTAAATTAAGTATTTTAGTTATAATTATATATGTTATTTATCATTTTCAACTTTTACAGACGTTCAAGAAAAGCCAGGAACATTTCTACGAAAACACTATTCGCTCCTTCGCCGATGAATTGCAGCTAGCCGTCGCTGATCTGAGCATTTATTGTAAAGTTTTCGATAACAGAGATTCTTTTCACTTTATTATTCGTCTTTACCGCTCATTTTCAGCGCACAAGCGCCCTCTCGATGCTCGCTACTTGCTTTCCGACCAAACATTGTATTGTGGAATTTGTTTGCTTTGGAGGTTTCTATGACTCCTTAAAAGGACACATTTCGCAAAAAATCACCAAAATCACAGTTTCCATTTTATTGGCTTATTTCGTTACTTTTAACCTTCTACTTATTGTATCAAAATTTCAAATTTGTTCCTTTAAGGTATCTGACTGGTTTGAAATCGTCGTTTTTAATGAAATTATCGAAAACAATTTTATGACTTAATTTTGTAGAATGTTTAATCAGCTTTCTGAAACTGCCTCACGTTTTACTCTACGTGAATTACAAATGGAATTACAACTGCTTTATTACCGAACTGTAAGCATTATTTTATGTTGCATGAAAACTTTAACTGTGTTTTCTGAGAAATGATATTTTTGTGGAAAACTGTCGACCGTAACAATTATTTCTCAAAAAATTACTCAAGTATTGATATGAAATTTTCTGATATTGTTTTTTGTAATATGAATGATTTTTTCCTCTAAAAACTAAGGTCAATTTTAAAATCAAGTATTATTTTTAAGTTCTTAAATATAAACGAAAAGCATTTGTTATGAAAAATTACCTGTTTCGTAACTATGTTGAGCTATATCTCAAAACCATTTTGAAGTACAAGAAATATTTTAGAGCATAACACAGATAACTGTCATAAAAATGTACTCCTACAAGGATTTAAGTATATTTAGAATATGATTTTGTCTATGGCTATTAGCGTAAGGCAAATATATTAGTCATTTTTCTTCAAATTTCTCAGTAATTTCTCTTTTTTTTTTTTAAATATCATTTTGAAATAAAACATATGCAGTTGAAAAATAACATTAAGATATATATATATATATATAAGTTATTTTTCAAAAAAATGTCTTCGAACACAGACGGATACCTTTATATTTCAGAAGTTATTTAGATTTAATTAACGATTTCAAATGAAAAACATGCGCAAATGCCAACTTTAAAGGGCTTTTTTCTCTATGTCGGGCTTTTGTGCACTTTCATGTTTTCAAAATGCTATGGCTCTCTCCATTTTTAAGATAGAGCTTTCAAATTTTTGTAGATGATTATCGTTATATATATGATAAAACTGGATGCAATGCAATGAGCATACAGTTGCTTAGGTTTTTTTTATGCAAGATATAAAGTGAGTAACTGCTAAATTTCCTCATTTTTAAAATATAATTAAGTAAAATATTTATACTTAAGCGAATATAAGATACACATTAAAATCGATGCACATTTATTGTAATATATTTCAGTGAATCTAAAAATTTAAAACAAGAATATTCATTTTTGAAAAAGTATTAGGGAATTTTAAAAAAATATTTTTTCTTTAAAAAATTTATATTTCAATTAAATAAGCAGATCAAAATGGATTTCTTTCTCCTCAAGATGACTTCATATGATTGGTAAGTCCCAAAACTATCAAAATATTTTCAGTAATACTTCAAATAAAAAACGTTGAGAAGGTAAAGTGGCCCCTTAAATTCATGACCATCAGTTTAGTTACACCCTGTCGTCAAGTTTTAATGTAGATTAGATTCAACGGAACAGTATTACACTACTTCAATTTCAACAGTGTCGAACAACTTAATTAAAAGAGGCTGTTATTACTTAACAATTCGTTAACGCTTCAGAATTCTTCTTGCAAGTAGTAAAAATTCTTCGGAAGTTATATTATTAATGCTTTCTTAAAGTTCAACGATATAGTTTCAAATTTTATTAATGCCATAATGCTTTTAATCGTATAATATATATTTATATAAACTTACATAAGGCAATAATTTTAATGTTTACGCGACGATTTTGATAAAGTTATTGATATTTATTGATGCTTATAATTATTAATTTTCGGAAATTTAAAATATGTACTTAATTCCAATATAATATCACAAATTATGTACTCAACTCAAACCCTTACCATAAATGAGGCCATTAGGCCTCGTTTACTTAATACACAACTTCTCATGCACTTACACATGGTCCCTCAGATTGAGGTTAGAAAACAGGAAAAGGACTTTTCAATTTCTCATATAGAATCTTCAGTTCTAAATTGGCATTTCAGAGTTGTAATTGTGTTCGAACGCTCTAATTGGTAGTTCAATGATTTGATTTAAAATACGTCACTGATTTAAGAATATGTTAGTCATATATTCATTATTCTATACAAAAAATAATCGAATGGGGATTACACCATGAATAATTTTAAGTCTTAAGCAACTGTATTTAAGAAAATAGATTAAAATCAGTGACTCTTCTCTTTCCGATTTGACATGCTTGCTTCATTATTGGTTTTCTTGCGTACAAAATCCTCTTGCAGGAGTTACATAAAGAATGATCAGATTATACGAATGACATTTTGACAATTAATTAACAGATATAAGAGCGCGTAGAGCCATTACCCCTTTTTAAAGAATACAATGTAAATAATTTCGATTTGAGTATTAAAGAGTAATAAAGAAGAAAAAGACAGTTCATAGTTCATCACTTCAGGCCATCACGTATTGAAACTCGCTTTAATCTCCCCAATATAGCAAGTATTCCATCTATATAATCCTGCGGAATAAGCTTTTAAAGAAAAAGTGAATTGTTTAATGCTATTGTTTTTAGAAAGGTTAATATTTCACTCGCAATAAGTTCATAAATTTAAGGTTGTTAAAATGATTTTATCTGTTCTTTCTTGCTTTGAGCAACGAATTAAGCAACATGCATTAAAAATTCTTTAAGCTGTCAACCCTCCATAATGGTCATCTCTCTCAACAGTCACATTTACTTGGAACGGAATTTTTGTCTTTTTGATATAATGATAAATTAACCTTTAGGAACGGCCACTCAAACTCCTCTGAGCGTTTGGGTTGGTTGTCCATTAAATTCCAATGAAATCGAATCCCTTTTCTCTCTGATGCCGGCCATTTTATTAACAGAAAATAGTGGAAAGGAATAACAAAGTATTCCTGCTCTTGGAAAGAGACCGGAAATCAGATCGAAATTAATCATTCCTTTTCCAATGCATGGAGAAAAGTGATCTTCGGCTTCTATCGTTGTTGTGCCCCGTTGTGTATCGTTGTGTGGGTTTGTTTGTTCCTTTGAATCGCTGATTCAGATTCTGACAAAGAAGCTGCTGATGCGGGTTTAAACCATCAACACACAAGCGAAACTTTCAACTCTTACGTTAATCCGCCTTTATTAATTTAACTTAGAAGATATAAATTACGACCACAATGTCACAAGACGTTTGAAAATTTGTATAAGCAAAATTTTAAATATTTCCTTAATACTTTTAAAATAAAGCTAATAACATATGAATAACAATTTAATAAATTTTTTTCAGAAACAGCTATTGTTGCAACGCAGAGAAAATCTGAATATTTATTTTAAAATCAATCTACAGATAAATTGAAACACCATTGTCTTTTCTTTGACTCTGGTGACTTATGTTCCCGAAACATTCTTCTGTCGTAATCGATGTCACACCTACTGCAATTTTCTCTACACCAATTGAATATCTAACGCATTGCGGTTGAAACCTCTTTTCAATCGTTGTTTTCAAACTTTTCTATTTTTGCAATTGGAGTTAAGGTAAGCTTAAAATCTCGATTTGAATCAATACGGCGACTGATTTGGAATGGATCGCGCAATTGACAAAGACGACACTTGAGCAGGAGCCCTCTCTCAAAACTTCTGTACCACACCAGCTGGAGGACGTTTGGCCCTCTGCGTATGATTTAGAGTTTTCCAAGCCAATATACACAACGCATATTAAGTAGAATCGGGTTTCGAACCTGGAATCCCCCGCCCTCGATTATTAGATTTATACATCTAAGAATCGAGACCACTAAGCCAATGCGGCGTTACATCCGCAAATGGAAAAAGACATTGAAGTCTATCAGTGCCTGTTTCAGTATCTTCTAAAAGAGAAGTGCAGATCACTTTTGTAAGAGTGAGTGGTGAGTCACAAGTATAGTCTCGGAAACCTCTGGTTTTAAAGCAAACCTCTCTTTTATACCTCCTCCTTTTAAACCTCTGGTTTTATATACATATCGCGCAGGTTTAACAAGGAAATTTCATTATATAGAATGCGCTTTTTCCATAAACGAAATAGGGAGTATAATTGTTCCAAACTTTGAAAATGCAGTTACAGCATGCCATTTTAGTTTATTTATTTTATTTACTTTATTTATTTATTTAGAAAATGCATATTACAGAATAAATTCCAATTACAGATTGCATGATACAGAAACAAACAGTAAAATAGCCGTAAAACATAGATTAATAAAAACAACAGATAGACACAGAAATCACTGAAAACACAACACGATTATAAAAATCACACAAAACAAAAACACTTCAAGAATAGAAAAGCCGCAAACATTTAGTCTTAAAAACACCATAAGACATATTAAACACATCAAGATCATCAGAGTACCTGTTAAAAATCTTGTAAAATTTATAAACATTACACGTATTCATAACCATGTTTAAATATTTCGCACTTTTTTGCAACAATATTTACATCATAGATATAAAATCAAGTTAAATTCTGATAAATTCTTATGTAATGCCTCCAATACATTGCAAGAGGGAGATTTACGGAAAACAGATTAATAACGTCAAAATAATTATGAAAATAATATGGTGATACAGATAAATATAATAAGAGTGGATATTTTTACTAACCTCTAAACTAATTATTACCAGTTTATCACTTCAGTCGATCTGAAAGGAAAACAGAAAAGTTACGAATTCCGATTTAATATTCTTTTTGTGGGAAGAATGAGTTTTTTGTATGTAACACCTTAGAAATCTGCAGAAGGTCGCATTGCCAAAAAGTTAACCACTTTTGCCGACGTGTGCCTTTCCTGTTAATAAGGGTTCATCAATAACTTCAACGCCTATGAGAGGCGCGAATTGACGATGCCGGCCATTGAACATTTATTGTAATTACTGTTCCTGTGAAAAGTAGGACTCTCCCCCCCCCAGTCTCTCAATTCATCATTATTCACAAAATAATAATTAAATATCTGCTTTCATCAGTATTAATTAAATTATAATGAAATGTCTCGCCATAACTGAAATAGCTCAAATGTTTTTATGGTGCAAAGATTGAAAAAATTATAACGGTCACCATTTCAAACACATATGCTATTACGAAAGATATAAACTTATAATGAAGTTCTGTTCTTTAAAATGGATTCAAAAATCATAAAATTTCAACACTACTTCATTTAATTATTTTCAGAACAATGTCGTATACAGAATCAAAGTATAAATAATGAATGACGACTGGACAGCAGAAGTAAAACCCAAAATTAAATTTTAATTCTTTTATTGCACTCTTCTAAACAAAGGCTCATTCTCTGTTTTTAATAAGCCGCATTCACTTTAATTTGAAGTAGATGATTTGCATTCCATTATAACCGCTGTCGAACCTATAGTAATTTAATTCTCAGTAATTAATATGCACTTTTTTAGAATCCCGTTTTAACGGTAATTTTCAAAAATTCCATTATTAAATACTAAAAAGAAAATGAAAATATTGCATATTTAGCCCTTAGTATTGTATAAATCATTACTTTTTCATTTATTAATGTAAAGACACAAGAATAACTTTGGAAATCCTTTCAGATTTTAAATCAGACCAATGTGAACAACGTTTTGTGCAACTTTCCATGACACTTCAATGATATATTAAGGTTTAGCTTCACATAACAATTAACAAATGTATTTTTACCAATTTTTGATAATTCAGTTCTATCGCGCATTGTTAGTTCTACACATTGCTTTGTCTACGAAGCCATTTTTCAAAATTTCAGTTGCGATGGCTTAGTTTCTTAGACACTAATTGCACTGACTGCTAATTATGAAACAATTTGCCATCCGAATTACATGCAGTTTTAATCGTATAAAAGTTTCTCTGTTTTGAAATATTTTTTTTGCAAAATGTCATCACACAAAAGAGTATAGGACTCCTTACAGCGCAGATAAGAAATATATATGGCAATCGGTTGTTACTAGCCGCCTTCGACGACCAGTATGTTCCCGGGTATATAATTTCAATGAAATCTCTTACAAATAAATTTTTATAAATAATTTTGAAAGAAATTGATGTATTTAAGGTAATATTTCATTTGGTATTCTGTGTTTACCAATAATAATTAATTAATTTCTTTTTTCTTTTGGTTTATTGATACTGGATATTTTTTACAAAAATAATGCACTTCTTTCATCTTGAATAAAATTCTTTAAAACACTATTTAGAAGATCCGGTATGGATATACACTGATATACGCATCATTTTGTTGCCCTTAGCTAGCCTTGATCTAATATTTTAAGAATTTCTCCGGTTAATTGAATTCGATTCCTAAGTCGTCAAAATAATACTTCGATATACACAGGTAGTGTTCATCAGACGTTTTCAATTCAACCAAGCTTTCGATTCTGACATATCTTGAAACATTACTAGAAACTCTTCTGAAAAGTTTATCTTGAGAAACCTGAAGTTTCGCGTAAAATCTGAATCATAAATGCGAAAACTAGGTAATTTTTGTTATTCCTGCTGTCTTGCATAATTGATGTCTTCTTTCAATATATTTTAGGTACTGTATAGATTGCGCACACTTACATTATATTTTTGTGTTCGAAAAATATTGTGAACATTTATTGATACTTTAATTTATCGTTAATTTATTTTTTTGAACAAAGATATTAAATAATTTCCTCGAAAATTGTGAGCAAAGCGTTTATTACCTTTGTAGTATCCATTCAGAAAAGATTTCCAAACTTTTTTATTCTTACCACTCAGAACTCTAACCGAACGACTTTTTAAGAAGTCTATTCAATTGCCTTCACAGACTGAGAATATCACACATGCAAGACATATATCTTGTGAAAGGTGTCCCGAGCGGGATGCCTTAACAATCTGACAGGTTGGTTTGGTTTTAAGTAATGATGCTTACGGTTTTCCCTTGTGTGTAAAGTGTGTTTCTAGTATTACAATAGAAAGAACAAAAGATTTCAATCTGCGTTTAGGTAGAGGAATAGCTACTAGATTGTTACATTAATCCTCATTCAATATTTATTACTAACATGGAAATATTTGAAATAAAGGATTTACAAATAGGCGTGAAATGAACTTCTGCTCTAAGGGAAGTCGGGGTTTTGTGTCTACTCAAATGCTTTCCAAAAAGTAAGAGAGTCTAGTCCTTTTCTTGGAAGAGGCCTTTTTTTAAAATAATGCTATTTGAAGCAATATTCTTTCTATTTTATATGACATTTATGTTAAAACTTAATATATCACAGAAAAAGTTATATTAATTAAATATTTTTTTTAATATTTGAAAAAACTTAGAATTTTTTGCTCTAAATTTGACTTTTTTTCAAACACTTTCATTCAGAAACAAATGACCAGAATGGAAAATGCTTTAGTATATGAAATTATTCAACTATTGGCTAGGTAATGAAGCAAAAGTGTTGCAATGTCTCAAGAAACATGTAAATTATAAGAGTTTAAGTGTGAAATCATGAATTTTTAAAGAATTGTTGCCTTATTTCAAACCTCAAAAGCTGCGTAACTTGTTAATGGAATACCACTTAGTGGAGAAAAAACGTTTACGCAAAACTTCCTATAACAAATTCTAATAATTGTCTTTCACTTTTTGCTTCAATAATATATTTTTTATACATTGACCTGTGTTGTGAAGCAGAATATTCAGAGAATCTCTTAAAGTTACTGAGATATACCAAAGTTTGTATACGCAACAGGATTTTACAAGAGAAAATTATCACTTTTTTCAAATGAAAAAAACATAAAAATGAACTATTTAACAGTAACACGAAATTAAGTATTTATGAAAACGGTTTGAAATACATTGCAAAAATGAGAAGTATTTTTGTGAATTTAGTTTAATATATTTTTTACGAATTTATTAATATTTTAATAAAATGTACGTAAACTTAATTCATATCACCGAAAAGTCAACGGCGACCATCTGGTTCACCGATCTTGTATTAATAGTAAAAAGGCAATTAAGGCTCACATTTTAAACATTTAAACTTTTGTAAGCTGAAAGTAATAGTTGAAATAAGGACAAAGAAATGAATTTAAAAACACAAACATTGAACAGGTTGATCTGTATAACTGAATTTAAATTCTTTATAACCAAAACGAAAAGGTACAGGATGTTTTTGCATGTAATGAAATTTGAGTTCATCCCTTATATTTTAGTGTTCAAAAGTGATAAGTAAAAATATTTTTTTAAAAATAGAAAAGATAATACGTAACGAAAAATTTGAAGTACAATAATAAATTTCTCAGCTAAAAATAATTTACATATTAAAACTAATTAAAGCTCAAAATAACTAAATAAAGTTTTTTCTGTAAAAAAAATCAGAATTGACTAAATTTTATGAAACGCGAAACTAAATTCATGATAACTGTTTAAATCTAGTCAATAAAAACACCCATTCATAAATAAAAAAATATTGTATTGAAATGCTTGAAAAAAACCCAAATCTTGAATAATAATTCTGTGCATAACAAAACAACAAACAAACACTTAGAAATTGATTATCTATAAACTATAAAATCACAAATTGTCAAAGAATATATAATAATAGCAAATAATAAAAAATGAGCTAAAACGAGCATACGTTTGTATAATAGTTATTCTCTCTGTGGAGCAAAGTAAAATATAAAAATCATTTCGAGTGGATAGCAAAATTTTGTAAAAATTGAGAAACATTTATCTGATGAGAGAATTTTAAAGCTCAAAAGATATGTTTAAAAATTACTGAGAAAATAGTATAAAATAAAATAAGCATAAGTTAAATGAGAGTATTGGTAGAATTTAAATATAATTTCTCCTTTTAGGTATGCAAAAAAGACGGAGAGAAGATGAAAAAGGGAAAACTCAGGCGATATTCGAACTCGGGGAGAACAAGCTGGAGAAACATGTCTTACCAACTGCGCAACCGGGACAGAGCCAAGGAACATTTGAAGCAGTTATCATGGAGTATAAAGAAAAAAAGTCCGGCAAAGAAAGCTGAAAAAGGAGAAATTAATTTATGTAAAATTGATTTGGTGCGTTTACGTTCTACTTGAAGTAATTTTTATATTAGGGAGATTTCAAATATTGTTTGGGCTAATTTCAGAATAAACATGTAAAGGATAGGGAACTTAAGCGCATTTCTCAGATCAGCGCTAAAAATGAGGAAAGCTTCACGATTTTGCATCGTCACTGAGATTGAGATGCGTTATTTCCAATAATTCTTTCAGGAAGAAATTAAAAATCTTATTCCCGCTCAATTGTGTCGGCCTATCTGAAAGTAAGAAAATGTAAACTGTGGCACTAATGATGATAAATGAAAGAAGGAATTAACGTTCATATTCTATTATGAGCAATCTAATTAAGCACCACTCTGATTTTTGCTCTAGTGGTTTCAAATTCATTCGGGTATGGTAATTACTTTCAGAATCCTGGCACATATCTAACAGTTCTGCTTAGAGTTATCGAACAACCGTTGCATTGAACTCTCATATATCTAACTTGATTTCTCAGCATTCAATACAAAATTTAAGGAAATAAATAAACTAAACCAGCGTTAGTGTTTTTCCTTCGGCTTTCTCATATACTTGCATACAACAGGGCGTTTTGTATTAAGCTTCATAGCATAGTGAAGAGAATCAAGTATTCAGTTTGGACCTCTTCCCATTGACAAAAGTAACAATTAGACCTCTTCCCATTGACAAAATAACAATTAGATCTCTTCCCATTGACAAAAGTAACAATTAGACCTCTTCCCATTGACAAAAGTAACAATTAGACCTCTTCCCATTGACAAAAGTAACAATTAGACTTCTTGCAGTCAGCAAATTTTTGGTCAAAAATTTAATTCAAATCTGTAATTAAAGTTACAAAATCACACACCAAAGTCTATTTATATTTCTTGTTGCGTTTTTGACTTTTCAGTGTTTATATACAAACACACTGTCTACCATTGACACATTTAGTTCACAAATAGGTACAGATCTGCAGTTTTAGTGTAAATATCATATACTATATCATTCACCCATATAGCTTGTTGAGTGAGATTTATGAATATATCAGATTTCAGAACATATCAGACAGACAGATATTCCAGGATCGCGATCACCATATATATGTTTACTCGATTCTCTCTCCATGGCCCACGATCTCATATATGTGATAAGCCTTTCCTTACCTTGAGTCCCGCCATCACACCGGCGTGATTTTAAGTTGGAACGTTTTATTTGAATTTTTAAATGGCACTAGACTGCGGTTAAGTCCGTTAGATTTTCGAATAATGTTGCACAGAGCGTTGACCTTTAGTATGCACCTTCGGTTCCGCGATTTTCTTGTTGGATCAGGGGAATTTGAACATGTAAACAACAGCACGTGTTCGATTTGATGGCGTGGGGAAAGGATGGAATGTTTGTTGGTTGGAGTGGGAATAGAATCATCGTTTGCAGTTTCGGGTTTGCTAGATAGTATTTTGTATTCTTTGACTCAATTTCATTCTAGTTTTTGTTTAGTACATATTTTTTTATAAATATCACTAAAATTGTATAACATTATATTCAGGCGCTATCAATAATAATAAACTGTAAATTTCAGCGTATTTAATTACAGTAATGGTTTTATATCAATTTTCAAATGAAATTAGGCTAAACAGGGAAATTCGCCCGGTCCCGTTCGTGCACAAACTTACGGACAGCGCGGGACTGGGGGAGCGCTTCTTTCTCCTTTCGCCGGTCCTGAACGGGTTAACACATCACTTTGAAAGAGAAGAGAAGCATTATAATTAATCCAAATGCTTATCCCTCGTGTTTGTTTTAATATGGTAAAAAACCATCGCCAAACACTTAATTATTTTTCAGAATGTTCTGAGGCTTTTAAGTTCTCAGATTCTGACATTATAGTATAATATATATAATGACAATATATAATTTTTCCTTTCGAATAATAAATTATTTAATTTCAGTGTCAGTGAATATTTCAAAAATACCGACTTAAGTTATAAAATGTAAAGTTCTTTCTTTAAGACTGAAGTAATATTTATACAATCGTCGTCCGCTTTATGTTCGGTTATTCCTTCAAACTTTGCGGATTGGTGACAAATGGAATCCAGGAAAGATCTGGCGGTGCGTCGCACTCTCCCTTAGCTAATTAACGCTAATCCTCCAGAGTAGTGTTTTCAAATAGCGTGAGAATGAAAAATCTCCTTTTATAATCATATGTTTATCAGTAATATTTTTTGTGCGAGTTTCGTCCAAAATTTCATAGAAATCATCAAATTTTCTGTCCACTTCTAAATAGAAATTTTTTTCTTCCGAAGTGTATAAAGATTTAACCATGCAAATTCTTCTGTTCCACAACATGAATGTTTCTTGCGAAATATCTTATCTTTAAAAGGTATTGGAGTCTTTAGAGCGCACAGAAGATATGCATATTGCAATCATTCATTTCTTATTAGCACCCTTCAGTGACCAGCATGTTTGCCGCGAATAAAATTTTAAATGAAACTCTTATGCATATATCTATACTCCCTCAACAAATTAATTGTGTAGTTTAAATTTTGATATATAGCACTTGCCCCTAGTGTGCTTATTGTCTGTATAAGTAACTGATTGAAGTAACTGATCGAGTTATATAAAAATTTTGAAAATTGTCGGCTTCAATTTCAGTTTCTCATTCCTTATGCAAAATATGCATTTGATTTCAATATTAAAATGGCGCGCCACATTTTACATCCAGCAGCATATAAGCTGGATTAAAATATGCTGATAAAAGTACGGAAATAGAGAAATCATTATCATTCAGCTAACTCAAAATATTTCCTAATATACATTTATCTTAAATAGTTTGATTACAGATTTCACCGATAAGTACACAAATAAATTAAAATCCATTAAGATATTATATTAGCGTTCAATAATGGGAGAGAAACACGCAATTAAATATTTGTTTAAACAAAGAACGGCTTGAATTTGAAGGCTGCAATGAAACGTAGTGTTGTAAATTATGCCTAAGAATATTTTTGAATTTTTAAAAAAAAATATAGAAAATCATTTACAGTAAAATAATTGATACCTTTGAATAGAAAAAATTTAGAATTTTTAGATATTGTAAATGAGGGAAACTAGGGATACTTGACCCTAGTTTAATTTTTCTTACATTTTTAGAAATTTTTGATAATTATCAAAACATATGTATATATTTTTAATAATGTCATATGTACTTATTGCATATTTATATGTAATTTAATCACATAATAGATATATTTTATAAAATCGCCAAGTGTAAATATCCTTAGCCTTATGGAAATTAGTAAATATTTCTTAAATAATACTTAATGGGCCTAATCTTCCGGGACCGTTTCTTGTTATTACATCCACAATAACGATAGAAATAGTCCTGATCATCTGCTCATGCCATTTAAGAACGCTTCTTTATGTTTGACAATGAATCATTTTTCTTCTCTGTATAAGATTCTTTTTCTTCTTCACTTTTCTAATTCGATGATTTTTACATTCTCTAATTTTTGATATTTTATATGTAATCAGTCTCCAAGACAGAAAAATGAGTGCACTTGCCCGTTTCAATATTTTCCCTGCAAATACTTTATTTGCATATTTATGCATCTTTGTAAAATTAATGAATTTGATTTGAAACTCGTATTCTACGCGCTTTCGTTGTTTTTTTGAAATAATTGTATTCTTGTGTGTTTGGAATTTCTATTGATGGATCGGAGAGAGGTCCTATTTTAATCATTTATACATCATTTCTTCTGTTTGTAAATTTGATTGTTATTACAATTATAGTCCTATTTCGTGTAATACTCAACTTTTTTCAACGCCCTTAGCAAAACAGTTCCTGCTATAAAAATTTCAAGTTTTCCTCCAATCTCGAGCACAAAATATTCTACAACTTTGTTCCAGTTCATTTTTGACGCAATTCTATTGATTTATAGGCAAAGGAAGGACAACGGAAGGAAATAATGCTATAAAAGTGTGTTGCTGACCAAAGAAAATAGAGAATATGACAGTGGAGGCCACCCTCCCGCCATCTAACCATTCTAGAATACTCAACAAAGGCTAAACTTTCAAAGAATACTACAAAAGCAGATCTTTTTTTTGGAATCGAAATCTTTTACTTATATAACTATCAGTTAATGCATGAAATTTTCATTTTTGTCATTGAAGGTTATTTCTTTTCGGCCTGGAATGATTTTGTACTTTTATGTACATGGCGATCATAAATTATCGGATACATTTCCAAAATTAATAAAAAAAACCTAATAATGCTACAAATATGTTTTTTTAAAATGAGAGCGCATTTATATTTTTTCAGATAGGTAACGCGCCGTTTCGGCGAAATAAATGGTCGTAAATTATTGCACATTTCCCATTTTTGAGAGACAATATCTTCGAAACTATTAGATCTAGAAAAAAATAAAACCATGTATTTGAAGAGAATTTTAAACTCTATAATTTGTTAAACAATTGTAATTCAAAAACTGAATAGTTTTCGAGATATTTGAGAAAAACTAAAAAAGAAAACCAGAAAATGTTGATTGACTTCTGCTGATCGGTAGCTATTTCGTACGGAAATCTTTTGGTGTAGTAAATTTAGAACGCTTTAATGGTACGCCATCTATTTGAGAAAAAAAACATTTTAAATTGCTCTCTCATTTAAAAGAAGAAACGCATTTGTAACATTATTAGTTTTTTCGAAATTTGTCCAATAAATTATGATCACCCTGCGTTAAAAGAGGAAATGAAATTTTTTTCGAGAGTTGTTTCCCTTTTCTTCTAATTTTTTTTCCTTTCATGCTTATTTTTTTGTTTTGTTGCTTTTTATGTGGTTGTTGTTAGTCCGTTTAACTATCTATTTTCTTTTATTTTTTTAATTGAGTGGTTGCTATTACAGTGTTTTATATTTTTCTGATTTTCTTCATTTTGTGATCAGAAATTATTTCTTATTCAAATATTTTATGAGAGATTTGCTCCATATTTTAAAAGAAATCTTCTGTATTCTTCGTGTTTATTTGCAAAAATTTCATTTCACTGTGTGAAGTTGGGTCTCAATATTGCAAATGATATTTCTAGTTTACAATATAATCTTCCATTTAGCTGTGATAGATGTTTCTTAAGAATGGTGAAAAAATTTCAAAATTTCTCAGCAGAACTATTCCAAAAAGAATTAACTAATTTTACAGAAAATTCATTTACACAATTTTGCCATCAGCAAAAAAATGTTTTATAATTTGAACATAAATTTAACTATAGAAGGGAAGATTTCGTCTAGTATCCTGCGTTTATAAATCAAGAGTATCTAGCGTATTTATTTTCTACATTATTTGTTTCCCAGATGCACGAATGCTTTTGCAAAAATAATACAATTTACTGATTTTTAATAAATATTTATTTATATATTTTTTTCGGCGTTCGAATATTGTTCACATATATAATTGCACATAGGTGACATAAACCTGACGATACCGGATAATATGAATATTTATACTTGGTCGACACACCCAAGGTTAGAAGCAGGAGTTTCAAATCCACTAACACTCCACCAAAATTTTCTTCTTGGTTACCTTGAAATATTGCTAGAAAATCATCTGCAAAAGTCATAATGACAAATTAATGTTTCACAAAACAAAAAGAATAATTTCCGATTCTCAATCTCCTAATACAGTTCACGTATTCTAAAATTACTTATGTTGACATCATTCTTGGTGTTTTGATTGAAGATGCAAGTTTCCAGTATCTTTCAACCTTAATATAGTATTCGTTGCCTTAAATTAAAATTTTTTTATGCATTGGGCAATCCTTTAATTCATCATTAAATAGTTTTTAAACAGAGCTTTTAATTAAGTTCCCTGAATAGTTTTACCAAAGCGTTAAATAACTCTTATTTCAACAATTCAGAAAAGTTTACCAAACTTCTTACTTACTACTCCAAACTGCAAGGGAAAGGCTTTATGATAAGGTTTTTAAGTCCTTGTTTTTTGTTGATAAATTTTACATTCGTATTTTATTTTTAAATGGTGTCCTCAGCGGAATACCTTAACTATCTAAAAAGGAATTAAGATTCAGTTTTGCCATCGCTTAGGTATCAAACAAATTTCGTTCATTTTTTTCTAAAAATCACTTTAATCTGCTTTTAAATTCAGGGGAAAGATAATTCAGTATTGAATGAATCCCCATTTAAATTCTATAAGTAAAATGGTAATATTGGAAGTAAATGCTTTATAAATTAAAGCTTTTAGTGCCGAACGACGATATATCGCCATTCGCATCACTTGCGAAAAGTGACAACGAAGATACACATTCGATATACATTTTCAATTGCTAGATAACTAAATACAAATCGGTGTGTTTTATATTTATTTTATTAATACAATAACTATCTATTAGAATTTTGTAAACAGCATTCTTATTTTGATTTTTATGTGCTTTTTACCAAACCAAATTGGTCCGATATTCTTCGCATAGTTACGATACTTTTCGTCGGCACTAAAAATGTTAAATGTATAAATCACTTCTACTCTAAGTGATGCCGATGTTCAGTGTCAAAATACACCGAATAAATAAAGGTCAAAATACCTTTCAAAATTCAAAAGATTCCAAAACATTTCCTTGATTATTCCAGGAAAATTTAGACTAGGAACTTCTAGGTTAGAAATTGATGATTTAGTTTCAATATAATAACGTCTCGTTTGAAGCTACGCGAGTTCTAAATAGAGACGGGCCTCGTAATTTTGATCCACGGTGAGATGATATTCAGTTTAGGTATATTGACGTCCCGTTTTGAAGCAACGCAAGATCTATTTTTTGTCGGACCTCAAAATCTTGAACCACGTTAAGAAGACGAGGACGATACCTGAACTCGCTCTACCCTCTCTAAACTTCCACACGACACAACGGGATATCGGTATGAGGATGAAGATACCGTAGTGTGCAACTCTACCCCTTTTCAAATTTCCACAGTTTGTCTCTCGACGGATTTAGCGTTGCCCATTCCTGTGTACACCGCGGATATTCCGTGAAATTGAATGTTAAACCCAAGATCGTCTTGCCGCGAAGCTGAAAATCTTCTAGAGGGTCACAGCTGTCTCTTGGCGGAGTATTTCTTTAGATTCAGAAAGACTTTTTATGTAGAATAAATTTGTAGGACGTAAGAATAGTTTCGGAAAACAATTCTTACTTAATGTGACATTAAGTACGTAAGGGAGAGGCACCGAATTCGGAGCTGAACCTAAATTGCACCGGTCTTATAACTTCAATTCTATTAAATATTTGGGCTAAAGAGTAAGCAAATTATATTGCAATGATGTAAATAGGGTGTATGAGATCATTTTAATAGAAAGCACTCAGTGGTTTCAATTAGAGAAAAAGGTTTAGGTTTCAGGATAATCAATCAATTATTTTTTAAAAAAAAGACAAAACGTTTATGCTCTTCTACATTTAGTAGTAAAATATTGTATTATACTCACAGATGTGAAATATCAATTGATACAGTTTACTGTAATCATTTAAAGGAAAAAAATTAAAATTAAGGTGAATTCAATTTTTTTCTCGTTTTCCAAAAGTTGTCTCGATTGGACCCAAACAATTGCCCAAACTGGACCGTTTAAATCTATGGGCGTTATTGTCGTATAGTACAGGAATCTCTCAGAAAAGCATTTCATCACTGCTAGTAGTCTTCTTGGGACAAATCAAAGTAAAAATACTATTAACCCTCGAGGACGCGCGTCGGGCCTGCGAAGCACTGTGCCTGCAAGAATTTATTACAGAAAATTAAGCTCCCAACAAAAAAACTCCAGATTCACTTTAGCTGAATTCAAGGTCTTTAACTTACTGACCACAGGTATTTCAAGAATTTCCCTCATTTTTTATCTCAGAAAACAGAATGTCGGGCCTCTGAAGTCCGATGCGCGCTCTTGTTCCTGTGCGTGTTCGTGTTTCTGTGTAAATTTATACTGAGCGTTTTTTTGATAAAACAGGACCCCGGGACTGCGAGGTCCGATGCGTCCTCGAGTAAGTGTAAGGAACACGCGTCCTCGCAGGTTAAAAGAACACTAGAGCCTTTAAATGTAGGATCAAAAAATTGATTAAAACTCATGATCCGTATCATTTATTACTTTAACAAAAGTAATAAATAATAAAAAGGATAAGAGGAAGTGATACAATGCATAAAATTTCATACTTGGTTTCCTGAATCGCGTGTTTTAAGTTTAAATGTTTGAACGTCCCGTTTATTAAGCACCACGATTGATTTTTCGGGACGGAAATGTTTTGGGTGGGAACAGGACGTGAATTTACATCTTCCTATGCATTTCTAGTTATACGTTTTCCAAAGCCGTAGCGAGAGTAACTCGCCCTCCCTTCTTCATCATTAGACTTACATCAACTGACTTACTTAGCTTGTACAAATGGCGCCCAGGGCAAGGCATTTTTTTCGCCTACTTAGCCAGTGGTGCGCAGAAATTTATTTATTTTAAACCCAATACTCTTCAGTGGCTCAACAAGTGTAAATGATGCCATGGGTATGGTATTACTTATACGTTCAAATCATATTTTGCTCTAAAATTGGCATAAACGCAGTAATGTTTTGACTTCATGGCGCACCTAAAACTGGCATCCGGGCATCTATACGCTCCTTGGTCGCCAGTCGCTACGCCACTGGCGTATTCCCGGAATTTTAGATGACACATGACGTCAATTTAGTTTAGTTGCGTTAGATTAAAGTCCCGTTTTGAAGCAACGTGATGGCTATTTTGTTTGAACTGTTGTAATGAATTTAACATTTCTCATACGTAAGGCACTGCCATTAGGACACCTTTTTAACAGATGTTTCAAATATTATATATTTAACAGATAATCCATGACATAATTCATACCCATAACAAGCATTTCCATTCTAGTTCCACATTCCAACAACAATTATTTTTAAAACGATGGTATATGCTACTCTTGTGAAATTAAAAGATATATCAAGTCCTTCTTGAAAGAACGTTCCAACAGGCTTGGCGTGATCGGTAAAAAGGAAGGCTTAACTAGCTTTATCATTCCTTGTACCTGAAATAGGTTTCAGGCGATTTGAGTTTAGAAATGCTCGAAGAAGCATCAGTTTCAGACGGATTATTTTCCGAAACAGCTTTTGTATGTATTGGAATGGTCAAATGTTCAACATAATTTTTCATAAATATACGAAATACACTGATGTCCAGAAGTATGGTTTCATACTCGAAACAGGTGATGTCTCGAATCATGAGCTGATGTGTTTCGGAGGAGCTCTCGAGCAAATGCGCAATTTCTAATGAGGTTGAGTCTATGGAGACGCAGACCAGCACAGTACACAATTTCACATTGGAACAACTACAGAAAAGATGCCGTTTACACACACAGCTTACTGCGAGGCAAATGTTCCTTGAGAGAGAACTCGCTTTTAACTGCGGAGAAGTTGCCACCCTCAAAGAAAACCCACAAGTGGAATATCTAGGAGAACTTATCTCCCTCAAGGAAACCGAAATTACCAGGAAACAAGGACTACTTGCCAACATCATAGGTGAGAAACATTCCTATTATCCGTGCTTGCTTGAGAGGTGTGCTATACATGTAAATATTCAGAATCAAAACAAGAGAGGCGCGGACAGCCAAAATAACTCGGCCTGCAGCTCGCCAAATAAATCTAAAATTGTTAAAATAAATGATAGCCAGAATTTTGTCACCCCTTCTAAAGAAATACAGCAAAAAATACTCAAAATCAATTTCCAAGCACTAGCCAAATTAAACTGACAAATGCATTTGATGGACTCACTGAATCCTCAGACGAGCCAAAACCCCTCCATATAAACATCAGAATCACGGACAACTACAACCTAATCCTGCAAGAAATAAATAGAAAATTCCCAGGAACAGAAAATAAACATTCAAACGGGTACATCCGTACCTCCCCCAAAAACGCAGAAGATTACAGGGAGATAATCAAACTCCTTAAAGACAAAAAACGGGACTACTATATAATGATTCCCAGAGATGAACGCTCTATTAAAATAGTGATTAAAGATCTCCCAATCAATACCGGCCCCCAGTTAATCAAAACTGAACTTGAAGAAATAAATTTTGTAGTGAACAGAGTTACGCAACTCAAACAAATCCGCACCAAAAAAAACCCTCCCTATGTTCTTAGTAGAATTAACCCGTTCCCCCAACGCAGAAAAAAAATTTCAATCTCCAATACCTTCTTAATTTAAAAATCAAAATTGAAAACTTCCAAAAGCTCCCGGGCTACACGCAATGCTGGAACTGCCACCATTTCCACCACAGTTCAGCCACCTGTGGTGGCGCGACCAGATGCCTAAAATGTGGAAATAACCACAGAACCACCGAATGCCAGATCAAGGAAAAGATGGAAAATCCCAAATGTATCAACTGCGGGAAACTCGGACACGTCGCATCCTGGAGGGAATGTGAAAAATTCCCAAAACCCAGGCCACCAGCCACTGACAGACAGCCACCAACAACTTTCGCCCACAGAACCACGGACAATAGAACTTTCGCTCAAACTTTAGCTCAAAATAATCAACAGCAATCAATTCCTCCTCAACCTTTCAACTTCCCTGCACTCAAACAGATGGCGCCACTTCTCCAGACTCCCAGCACTCAAACCGACGAACTCAGCATCCCAGAGACTCTGGAACTCCTAAAAACATTGAATGACTTGCGTGTAACCCTGACCCAAAATCCTAGCCTATTAGCAATCCTGAGAAATATAAAGCTCTGTAAAACCCCCAATGATCGAAAAACTGTTAACAACCACAGTTAACACCCAAAATTCTTAACAGCTTTCTCTACCAGTCTAAGGATAGTGTTCTGGAACGCCAACGGCGTTCGTTCCAAGTTAACGGAACTCAGAATCTTTATAGATAAGCACAGTCCCGACATCATTCTCATACAGGAAACCCACTTGAGACCTCCCAAAAAAATTTTCATTGCAAATTATAATTTTTATAATACTGACAGATCCATCCAAGACCCCTCTAGCCCCAGTGGCGGTACTGCTATTCTCATGAAAAACCATCTCCCACACCATGAAATTCCTAACCCAACCCTTAACGACATCACACAAACATAGACCCCCTTCTCATCACATCCATATACATCCCCCCGTCCTCAAAAACTAGCACATTCACATCGGACCTAAAAACTATATTACAACTTGGAAATTTGTGCATCCTTGGAGGAGATTTTAATGCTCATCACATTAGCTGGGGCTCTAACAAAAACACAGAAAGAGGAAGAAAAATCAAATCTTGAGCAAACTCTGCTAACCTCGATATTATTGCCCCACCCCCACCCCCACACGTTATGGAAACTATACAGCCTCCTTCATTGACTTCATCCTTGCAAAAAACTTCTTATTCCCATATGACATCTCCTCGGTCCCGGAGCTCAGTTCAGATCACAATCCAGTCATAGCAAACTTTTACTTTAATTACAAAGCACCCAAACACAACAACAAATTCAAAACTAACTGGAATAATTTCAAAATTGATATGATTAACTCCCCACATAACTTCAACCAAATTTTAAACTCAACTGACCTTGAAAACAAAATCTCAAATTTTACTGACAATATCAACCGTGCATTCAACTCTAATTCCAAAGCAATTGACCCCACCACGCACTACATCAACAACAAAATTAAAGAAATCCATCATGACAGAAATGTAGCACGAAGGAAATGGTAAACAACCAGGAACCCAGCATTCAAAACACTATGGAACAAATTACACAGACAAGCAGTAAAAGTTGAAGAAAAAATCAGACAAGATGATTGGAACGACAAATTAATCGCACTCCAACCCAACGACAACACACTGTGGAACACTGCTAAACAAATGAGAAAACAACATACAAAAATCTCAGCCCTTAAAGGCCATACCAGTATTGCACTTTCCAACACCGAAAAAGCTGAAACACTTGCAGACAGCCTTGAAAACCAATTTAGAATAAATAATATGAGTGATTCAAAACTGAAAACCTTGTAAACAACACTGTCTTGAATATCCTTAACTCCCCCACTAATTCTAACATCACTCCACACACATTTCTCGAACTGCTACACCACACCAACAAACTTAACATCAGAAAAGGCCCTGGCATTGATGGAATCTGAAATAAAATCATTAGAAACCTCCCACTCATCACAATGCTCAAATTTCATCACTTTGTTACACACATTTTTAAATTAAAACACTTTCCCACTTCGTGGAAGACCGCAGTCCTCATTCCTATCTTAAAACCAGGCAAAGACCCAACAATTCCCTCTAACTATAGACCGATTTCCCTTCTTCCAAATTTTAGAAAAATTACTGAACACTTCATCTTACAAAGAATAAATGAACACCTCAACTCAAACAACATTTTAATCCCCTTTCAATTCGGCTTCAAACCCAAGCTCTCCACAACCCACCAGCTACTCAGAGCAACAGAAATGATCTCAGCCGGGTTCGAAAATAAAGAACACACAGATGCGGTCTTCCTCGATGTACAAAAAGCTTTTGATAGAGTGTGGCTGAATGGACTAATCTACAAACTTATCACTCATAACACTCCACCCCCACTCATTAAATTAATTACATCCTTTCTACTAAACCGCAAATTCTCTGTTAGAGTAAACGCCACACTCTCCAAACTTCGTCAAATTCAGGCCGGCGTGCCACAAGGAGCGAAACTGTCTCCCGCCCTCTTTTCCATTTTCATTAATGATATTCCACAAAAGCACAACACCACTCTCTGCATCTATGCCGACGACACTGCAATACTGTCCAAAAACAAAAACACCAGATACATTACTTCTGCACTAAACAAACACATTCAAAAACTCGAATGCTGGTTCCACAAATGGAAAATTGCCATAAATACATCTAAAGCAGAAGCAGTACTGTTCACAAGAAATTTATAAACAAAATATTTCCATTTTTGTGAAAATTTTCTAAGTTGATAGTTTACGATAATTGTCATGTTTCGTGTAGCTGCAACACTGGCCATCTCAAAAAAAGAAAAGTTTTGGGAAAAGCCAATATGGTATTTAAAAAAGTATTTTCCAACTCGATATGTTTCAGTATGCAGTTTTTAGTGACGAGAGAGGGTCAAATGGACTTATAATCCTTGAGAAAATGTGTTTGTGAAAAATGGAACTGGCTAGTTTTAAAGCTACACGACACAATTTGTATATATTTGAAATTTAGATTTTAATGTTTTTTTTTAAATGTAAAAACTTCAAAAAATATATATGATACTAGCTGTATGGCCCGGCGTTGCACGGGCTAAATCGAATAATAGCTGAGGTCACGTGACACATGCCTAATGTGTGTTATAATATTGTTGAAGTGTGTTGTATTAGTGTTTTCACCTCCTGCTTCAGCTGGATGTAGATGAGAGGTCCTGTGATAAATTTGGCCATGAATTCTGAAGCAATACGCTCCTCTCCCTGTAGACGGTACAATCTGTGCACCCATTGAAGCACTGGTACGACCTTATGTTATTTTTGAAATGCACTGATAATTCATCGGAGCCATCCATCAATCCTTTCATTTCCACTGGATAAACTGAAGCCTGCTCAATTATATTTCCATTATGACAACAATGAGTGTAAATTCCTCTGGTAATCTTTTCGTCCCGGAAATACAACCCTCCGCATTTCAGACAGAGATTGTCCATTTCTCCACAGTTGTGTTCTTCAATAATAGGGTAAAGAACAGTTCTAGCTGCATAAAAAGTTTGTATCTGATGGTGATTTTGTCCTTCAATAACATTTAGACGGCGTTCTCTTGCATGTTGTAGCATGGCTGACAATCGGCTATTTCTTTGTTCGTCTGTTTCTTCGGCTCTTCTCTCCTGGCCACATTGTGCCATTTTTGCCAATCGGCTATTTCTTTGTTCTTCTGTCTCTTCGGCTCTTCTCTGCTGGCTACGTTGTCCCATTACTGCCAATCGGCCATTTCTTTGTTCGTCTGTTTTTTCGGCTCTTCTTCTCTGGCCACGTTGTGCCATTACTGCCAATCGGCTATTTCATTGTTCTTATGTTTCTTCGGCTCTTCTCTCCTGGCCACGTTGTGCCATTACTGCCAATCGGCTATTTCTTTGTTCTTCTGTTTCTTCCGCTCTTCTGTCCTGGCCACGTTGTGCCATAGTTGCAATCAACGGCTTCTTTCTTCTTCAGTTTCAACAACTCTCCTTTAACGTTTTCAAATTGCCTCCCGTCTACTGGCAGCATCCCCTGTAATTCCTCTTCTTTTTTTAAGGCATCGGAAAAAGCGAGAATTGAACAAAGCAAAAATAGTAACTTCCAAATATTAGCTTTAAATAGAAGCTTCCACAAATATTTAAACTTTATCAAATCAATGAATAATGATTAAAATCACTAACATAACTAATCTGTATCTTTCGGCACATAACTTTACAGAAACAAAACACCTCTTTTAATTTCTTTAAAATGATTTTGTTGGACGTTATATCACGGGATAAAAAAAGAATTTATGCACTTTCAACAATACATTTTTTTATTTCTGTCAGCGTCAATTTTTTATTGTTGTTGTAACAATGTTCTTTAAAGTAAACGACTTCAACAATAAAATAAATTTTGAATTGCGCTGTAACAATGAAAAGTATTGTTATAAAGTATCCGAAACAATGAAAAGTATTGTTGTAAATTAGTTTTTAATTAATATCTTTTTCACTAATTAAAATATCGATATTTAAATGGCCGAAATGGATTCCTTGAATTATTCCCCATCTTTTGGTACTTTCCGCGCGCTTCTCCGTTCGGCGGTTCGTGAGAAGATAGAAGGACATACATACGTTTGTTTACCTGCGAATTTTAATAGGATAGACTAGCTACGTGACCCGGCGTTGCACGGGCTTTCTCGACTAATGCGTCATACCTTTGACGGAGAGAAAAAGTGAGGTCATGTGACATATGCCCAACATTCTCTCCTAAATAAATAAGGAGAAAAGAGCGGTTCAATCATTCCGTCCGCGTAAAGGCTTCAAAATATACTTTTAAAAAATCGCAAAAATATTCTTTATTTTGTAAAATTACGATTCCGGAATTATTTTTTTGTCTGACTTTAGTACGGAAGGAATGAGATAACCCAGCGTTGATCGGAATCCGTATTTTTTTATATGCCCGCCTCCAGTTTATATACACATGAAGCAAGATGCACTGAGTACATGAAATCTAAAAGTGAAACCTCATAGAAAACAATAGTTTTAGTAAAAACCCTATATGAGCGATTTAATTTTCCCTGTTTCTTTATATCAATTACCAAAACCCACACAAAACTTTATCCACATTGACTTGTTGCATTGTTCAGGTTTCCATATTGCAACAATACATTTTTTATTTCTGTCAGCGTCACTTTTTTATTGTTGTTGTAACAATGTTCTTTAAAGTAAACGACTTCAACAGTAAAATAAATTTTGAATTGCGCTGCAACAATGAAAAGTATTGTTATAAAGTATCCGAAACAATGAAAAGCATTGTTGTCAATTAGTTTCTAATTAATATCTTTTTCACTAATTAAAATTTCGGAATATAAATGGCCGAAACGGCTTCCCTGGATTATTCCCCATCTTTTGGTACTTTCCGCGCGCTTCTCCGTTCGGCGGTTCGTGAGAAGATAGAAGGACATACATACATACGTTTGTTTACCTTCGAATTTTAATAGAGTAGACTAGCTGCATGACCCGGCGTTGCACGGGCTAAATCGAATAATATCTGAGGTCACGTGACACATGCCTAATGTGTGTTATAATATTGTTGAAGTGTGTTGTATTAGTGTTTTCACCTCCTGCTTCAGCTGGATGTAGATGAGAGGTCCTGTGATAAATCTGGCCATGAATTCTGAAGTAATACGCTCCTCTCCCTGTAGACGGTACAATCTGTGCACCCATTGAAGCACTGGTACGACCTTATGTTATTTTTGAAATGCACTGATAATTCATCGGAGCCATCCATCAATCCTTTCATTTCCACTGGATACACTGAAGCCTGCTCAATTATATTTCCATTATGACAGCAATGAGTGTAAATTCCTCTGGTATTCTTTTCATCCCGGAAATACAACCCTCCGCATTTCAGACAGAGATTGTCCATTTCTCCACAGTTGTGTTCTTCAGTTCAGAACAGTTCTAGCTGTATAAAAAGTTTGTATCTGATGGTGATTTTGTCCTTCAATAACATTTAGACGGCGTTCCTTTGCATGTTGTAATATGGCTGACAATCGGCTATTTCTTTGTTCGTTTGTTCCTTCGGCTCTTCTGAGGGCCGCGGTGGCCTAGTGGTAAGGTTTCGGCTTTGGGGCCGGAGGGTTCCAGGTTCGAGACCCGATTCCACTGAAGATCCGCCGTGTATGGGGCCTGTTGCACGCTAAATCATACGTAGTGGCCAAACGTCCTCCCGTTGGTGTGGCGTGGAAGCTTGGAGAGGGGGGTGCCAGCTCAGGTGTCGTCCTCGTCATCTGACCGAGGTTCCAAATTACGAGGTCCGTCCCAAAATAGCCCTCGTGTTGCTTCAAAACGGGACGTTAATATAATATAACTAACTAACTAACTAACTAACCTTCGGCTCTTCTCTCCTGGCCACGTTGTGCCATTATTACCAATCGGCTATTTCTTTGTTCTTCTGTTTCTTCGGCTCTTCTCTCCTGCCCACGTTGTGCCATGTCCGACAATCGGCTATTTCTTTGTTCTTCTGTTTCTTCCGCTCTTCTGTCCTGGCCACGTTGTGCTATAGTTGACAATCGGTGGCTTCTTTCTTCTTCAGTTTCAACAACTCTCCTTTCACGTTTTCTAATTGCCTCCCGTCTACTGGCAGCATCCCCTGTAATTCCTCTTTTTCTTTTAGGCATCGGAAAAAGCGAGAATTGAACAAAGCAAA
>BGPR01008138.1:44872-65893 GCA_013235015.1 Araneus ventricosus
CGCTTCTCCGTTCGGCGGTTCGTGAGAAGATAGAAGGACATACATACGTTTGTTTACCTGCGAATTTTAATAGGATAGACTAGCTACGTGACCCGGCGTTGCACGGGCTTTCTCGACTAATGCGTCATACCTTTGACGGAGAGAAAAAGTGAGGTCATGTGACATATGCCCAACATTCTCTCCTAAATAAATAAGGAGAAAAGAGCGGTTCAATCATTCCGTCCGCGTAAAGGCTTCAAAATATACTTTTAAAAAATCGCAAAAATATTCTTTATTTTGTAAAATTACGATTCCGGAATTATTTTTTTGTCTGACTTTAGTACGGAAGGAATGAGATAACCCAGCGTTGATCGGAATCCGTATTTTTTTATATGCCCGCCTCCAGTTTATATACACATGAAGCAAGATGCACTGAGTACATGAAATCTAAAAGTGAAACCTCATAGAAAACAATAGTTTTAGTAAAAACCCTATATGAGCGATTTAATTTTCCCTGTTTCTTTATATCAATTACCAAAACCCACACAAAACTTTATCCACATTGACTTGTTGCATTGTTCAGGTTTCCATATTGCAACAATACATTTTTTATTTCTGTCAGCGTCACTTTTTTATTGTTGTTGTAACAATGTTCTTTAAAGTAAACGACTTCAACAGTAAAATAAATTTTGAATTGCGCTGCAACAATGAAAAGTATTGTTATAAAGTATCCGAAACAATGAAAAGCATTGTTGTCAATTAGTTTCTAATTAATATCTTTTTCACTAATTAAAATTTCGGAATATAAATGGCCGAAACGGCTTCCCTGGATTATTCCCCATCTTTTGGTACTTTCCGCGCGCTTCTCCGTTCGGCGGTTCGTGAGAAGATAGAAGGACATACATACATACGTTTGTTTACCTTCGAATTTTAATAGAGTAGACTAGCTGCATGACCCGGCGTTGCACGGGCTAAATCGAATAATATCTGAGGTCACGTGACACATGCCTAATGTGTGTTATAATATTGTTGAAGTGTGTTGTATTAGTGTTTTCACCTCCTGCTTCAGCTGGGTGTAGATGAGAGGTCCTGTGATAAATTTGGCCATGAATTCTGAAGCAATACGCTCCTCTCCCTGTAGACGGTACAATCTGTGCACCCATTGAAGCACTGGTACGACCTTATGTTATTTTTGAAATGCACTGATAATTCATCGGAGCCATCCATCAATCCTTTCATTTCCACTGGATACACTGAAGCCTGCTCAATTATATTTCCATTATGACAGCAATGAGTGTAAATTCCTCTGGTATTCTTTTCATCCCGGAAATACAACCCTCCGCATTTCAGACAGAGATTGTCCATTTCTCCACAGTTGTGTTCTTCAGTTCAGAACAGTTCTAGCTGTATAAAAAGTTTGTATCTGATGGTGATTTTGTCCTTCAATAACATTTAGACGGCGTTCCTTTGCATGTTGTAATATGGCTGACAATCGGCTATTTCTTTGTTCGTTTGTTCCTTCGGCTCTTCTGAGGGCCGCGGTGGCCTAGTGGTAAGGTTTCGGCTTTGGGGCCGGAGGGTTCCAGGTTCGAGACCCGATTCCACTGAAGATCCGCCGTGTATGGGGCCTGTTGCACGCTAAATCATACGTAGTGGCCAAACGTCCTCCCGTTGGTGTGGCGTGGAAGCTTGGAGAGGGGGGTGCCAGCTCAGGTGTCGTCCTCGTCATCTGACCGAGGTTCCAAATTACGAGGTCCGTCCCAAAATAGCCCTCGTGTTGCTTCAAAACGGGACGTTAATATAATATAACTAACTAACTAACTAACTAACCTTCGGCTCTTCTCTCCTGGCCACGTTGTGCCATTATTACCAATCGGCTATTTCTTTGTTCTTCTGTTTCTTCGGCTCTTCTCTCCTGCCCACGTTGTGCCATGTCCGACAATCGGCTATTTCTTTGTTCTTCTGTTTCTTCCGCTCTTCTGTCCTGGCCACGTTGTGCTATAGTTGACAATCGGTGGCTTCTTTCTTCTTCAGTTTCAACAACTCTCCTTTCACGTTTTCTAATTGCCTCCCGTCTACTGGCAGCATCCCCTGTAATTCCTCTTTTTCTTTTAGGCATCGGAAAAAGCGAGAATTGAACAAAGCAAAAGTAGTAACTTCCAAATATCAGCTTAAAATAGAAGCTTCCACAAATATTTAAACTTTATCAAATCAATGAATAACAGAAACAAAACACCACTTTTAATTTCGTTAAAATGATTTTGTTGGACGCTATATCACGGGATAAAAAAAGAATTTATACACTTTCAACAATACACTTTTTATTTCTGTCAGCGTCACTTTTTTATTGTTGTTGTAACAATGTTCCTTAAAGTAAACGACTTCAACAATAAAATAAATTTTGTATTGCGCTGTAACAATGAAAAGTATTGTTATAAAGTATCCCAAACAATGAAAAGCATTGTTGTCAGTTAGTTTTTAATTAATATCTTTTTCACTAATTAAAATTTCGAAATTTAAATGGCCGAAATGGCTTCCCTGGATTATTCCCCATCTTTTGGTACCTTCCGCGCGCTTCTCCGTTCGGCGGTTCGTGAGAAGATAGAGGGACATACATACATACATACGTTTGTTTACCTTCGAATTTTAATAGAGTAGATTTTTGGAATGGACTTGAAGACATAGTATCATCTCCAAATTTTTGCAAACTGGACTTTTTCAAGCGATAGCCATTAAAATTTGGTATAATATATATGAGTATTAAGACCAATATGATAGATGCCATTAAAACGACTGGCCAAGGGAATACTAATTTTGGCTACGGAGCTGTACCTCGTTTCCTCTTCTTACCACTAAGTGCACGTAGATTGCTAGGAGCGACATCATAGTCGATTAATATTGTAATAAATGCTTTTAGATATTCAAACAATAATAAACCTCGTATAGCAGAGTCCCGTGCCTTGTTGCCTATTTATAACAGAGCGCCAGGGAAATATATGGGCTGTTAATGAAATAAATACTTGTTCTACTTTTTTGGGACACCCTGTATATTGGTAGCTAAAACGGAAAAATTATTCTCCAAATTGTATACAGTTCTAATCACATAAATCTTTTTTATTCTGTAATATGGATTTTTGTTGCAATATGCCATCAATTTTATGCAACATGTTTATGTCTGACATTCTTTAAGATCGACATTGGTTCCTTAAAATATCATAGTTCGTACAGATACACAACCCCGAAATTCGGTAATTAGGGGTTTGCAGCAACTAATTCTTTCAAAATGCGGTTTGAGCTTCAATATTGGAAATGTTTTGAACTTATTTTTGCGCATTGTGTCATTCGATGAAATAGCAAATTTTACCGAACATTAATTTTCACAATATTCTTAAGTAAAAACGTAGACTTTCACTATCATAAAATCAGTCAAAAAGTTTACAAATGTAAGTTATAGATATTTTTAACTAATATTTTTAGAAGTAAATACTTGGCGATTTGTTCTTTCGCTCCTACAAAACGAAATATGAATACTTACTTTTTATAGAATTTTGACTCGTACATGCTATATATTCTAATCGTAGCCTATTAGCTAATTCTTAAAACGTTAGAGATAGACATATACTAGTAGAAAAAATACTTAAATGACATAAAACATGCTTCTTACACTACTTAATTACAAATATGTACTGCTGAAAACTTACGAAGTTTAAATTTTTGCGTATTCCCCCCGACCCTTTTAATCTCATTTAAAAAATATTTTGACGCAATGACCTTTTAAACAAACTAATTTGTATACTTGCGCCACTAGGACTGACCGGATTATGATATTTTGAACACTGTTCGTCCATTTGGCTACCTGCAGAAGGATCCTACAATCAATGCTCAGCGTTTGCTGGATGCAATCGCTTTCTTTATTATACAACTTCACATCTCCATTACGCGGTAAGATTTAGACGCAGAAGGATTGAATCATTTGTTTAACCTGTCAAGAATATTTTACTAATCATGACTAATAAAACCGGAAGACTGAATGCAATTTTAGTCTTCGAATATTTTCAGCTGCCCAGTTATGTACTTAAAACGTTCCGTTAGCCGGGCGCAAGGGAAAAATCGCCAAATAATGTAGAATTCCGCCAAATTTTAGCGACATTTGCGCCTGGCGACTTGGCTAGCGTTTGAGTCACAATTGGCGACATTTGTGCCCGGCGACTTGGCTCGCGTTTGGTTCATAATTGGCGACATTTGCGCCCGGCTAACGGAAAAGTACCCTTAAAACGAATAAAATGTAATTCTTTTAGTGATTTTAAGCATTTTTAAAACTGGATTTATATGCCTATGTACAACGATTTTGAAATCCATTGAGTATATTTTTAGGTTTGTCTAAAAAGTGTCAAAAAAGATATTCTTTATTGTTTTGCTTCAACATAAATTTTATTATCTTTTCACATTACCCGCCTTTTATTTATAAATATTTTAACTTTTTAAAGTAAGAAGATTTTAAATTTTATAAATATATTAAATGTATGTAGAAATGTTGCAGAAATACATTTCTAACGCACTGGTATAGTGAATGAACTTCGGATCTAATGGCGCCAATTCACGGGGGGGATTTCATCCATCTCTAATTAAAGATTTCCTGTTTCTTTTCGTCTGGTGGAATCTAGGAAACGGATCTGAATACCTTATTTTCCAATCTAGGAAACGAAAGTATAATATATGTAATAATAGATAAAATATGTAGAAATAGATTTTATACATATTTTATACAAGAAATAAAAAAATTATATCAGTTTCCTAAAAGTAAATTTTAAGTCAGGGCAGAAAAAATTATGTTCCAACCGATTTTAATGAGTCATCAACACCGAAATAGATCTGTTTTGGGCAATTTTTTTTCTTTTAATATGTGTTTCAGTGTATGAATATATTTTTAAAAAATACATTCTTCATTAGCATTTGGGGACAACTAGTAAAAGTTTTACGACCGATATGCACCTTAAAAATATCTCGAAATTAAACTTCGTTGTTGTTACCACAAATAAAAACAGATCAAATACTGATATATAGGAAGAAAACACCTCAAAAATCGTTGTAGCAATCATTTAAATGCTTTCTTTAAGAAAAACGTTCTCGTAAGAGAACGCTTAAACTCCGAAAAAGTCCTTCTTCATAATTTATCTCTAAACTCTGACACATCAATCATCTTAATAGCATGCAGAATTTTTCCTCGCTGTTGCAGTTTGAAATGGAAGAGAAATTCTCTTTTCATGTTGATCATTATAACCGCTTTTATTTCTTTCTTAAAAATACACGTATTTACAATGTTTTAAATGCAGAAAGAAAGCAGACACCACAAACTGAAGAGAAGAAAAAGACACACTTTACTTTAGGGGTCCGTTATGCTTACTTTTATCGTAAGCCTCATCCATGTCATTTTAACCGACGCTGCAAGCAATGTTTCAGTAGTGTGACTGTCGCCTACTTAGTAAATGAAAAGCAGGAAGCATAGTTATAAGCTCTTTAGGGCGGGATTGAATCGTCTTCAATTAAAAAAAATTCAGGGGCTACATTTAAAGTCTCTGTTAACCTCATGGATCTTCAGGAAAGATTCGCTTAAAGATTAATGTTGAAGTAATAGTTGTAATGTAATTGCGATAATTTTATTTTTGCCTGATTAAAGCCCCTTTATTTAGCTTGATTGGTTTCATTTTTGTAAAGATGGAATTTCGCAATGGCTTTTTGACTAACTTCCGTATGCGCTCGAGTTTATAAATTTTCCACTTGTGTATTGTGGACGACAATACATTGTTTTACGCTTTTTGCCAATAAAATGGTTTAATTTCATTAAATTGTGATTCCAGACATGCAGCACCACCTATCAGGATATTAAAAAATATTAAGTCTCTATTATATTCACGATAATATTTTGTAATTTAATGGCCAAAAAAATAGAAAATAATAAAAATAAATCTTTCTACTTTTTAGAACACTAATCTAAAAAAGAATTTATATTACATTTTTGGAAGTTAATTTTTATGTCGTTGAAATTTATTTTGCAATTTTGCTCCAGTCAACTAAACTGCAAATTACAGAAACTTTAATGTTGTTTAAGGTTCACTAAAATTCTAAAGTCCTGAAATTGTTTAAATATCCATATAGGAATGCAATTCAAATACAATGGAACATCTGGATATTATGGTTACTGAAGACAAACAAGAAATGCTCACACCATTGCTTTTCTAATAAATCCAAATTGCATTAATTCATATTTCTCACGTGCTTCTTTTGTGAACTTCAAAGAGGTAGTCGTAACCATCCCTCTGAATGTCTTCCATGAAAAATGACGAAATATGGCCATTCGACTTGCATGTATCTTTAAAACAACTCGAACGTAAAAATTTGTTTCTCACTACTAAAAAAGTAGGTAAAATTCCTTTATATCGGCAGAAACCGTTGCGTCGTTTACCTTCGAATCTGGAAGTTCCAATATTTCTCGAAAGAAGAAACCATTTCTGTTTCTGATAGCATGATGTTATAGTTGGTTGCTGAAAATAGTAAAGGGATTCTTCCACCATTTCATATGTAACAAAGACAAATTGCTCAAATTCATGTTTCGAATCACTGCTACTACGAGTCAACAGCATTAATCCTTCTAAATATCTTTGACATTTTCCATCCGAAACTATAAAGATAATCTTATGAGCCGATGGTATTTCTCCCATACTATATTAAGCCGATGTCACTGCAGTCAAATATAGAAAGAACGCAGTTATACAGCAATGAAGATCCTGCTTGCTTCGTATAGGATCCTCATTTCCTTTAACATTTTGGGTCATATCCTACCTCAAACGTCCCGTTCGACGGAGGCCAAACTCACGTGGTTCCTCTATGTGAATTCGAGGGAAGTGAAGTTGTTCCTTTCTTTGTTGGCAAAAGGCGCCCACAATAACGAAAAATTTCCTTTTCCTTATTTTATAACCATATGGTCTCTCCGACTCAAGCCACCTTAATGTATGGAATTTTAAGATAGATCATCTCTTTAGCAGCTTGTCAAACATTGTATTAGATACTCTCAGTTATTCCTCTTTGAAAGCACTTCATTGACTTGCATTGATTTATATCATTCGAACTTTAGAATTGTCTCTTGCATTCTCTATCAAACATTTTTGAGCACTCAGTCAGAATGGAAGCACGGAAAGTGCTGGAACTTAAAGAAATATGTAATATCTCTCACCTGACAGAAGATCGCGCAGAGGCAGTTGTTGCTCTAATTGAATTTCTATGGAAAAAGGATGATTCCATTCTTTTTAAGTGAACGAAAACTTTTTCCTGAATTTGAGGTACCTGAATTCTCTCTCTAGCCGAACTCACGCAGTTGAATTTCCTGACTGATAGATTGTTTGGTTTTAATGCCTCAAAAAACCGGATATGCTTATTGCCCCGACCCTTGTACCAACGATGGTCGCCGAGTAACGTAACTGCCCTGTCGACACACGATATTTTACAATATCTCCACGATGTTGCTACTGTATTCTGAATGCCACTTAACGGCCAAAAGATAGCTTATGAATATTTTAGAGCATCTTGTGCTAATATGCTGGACTCTATATTTTTTCAAACAATCCAAAGCAGGTATCCTCAGCCAAGACTCCGAACTTTATGAGAGAATTTGTGGGATAATATTTTATAAACAAGTTTTATGTATAAATAGGCCTGAAACTTTTTGAAATATGTAATTTTTTAAAATAATGAAAATATTTTGAATGGATGGGTTTCGAAACATTTTTACCCATCGCTTGGTAAATAACTATTGGTTTTTTTATTTCATCGACAACAGTTTGATATTATTTTACGGAGAGTGTAAATAAATGTGTATCGATTTCGTTATCGTTAATGCAGTTTGAGTGTGCAATAATGGGCATATCTTCTTTCAATATGGATTTTCTTTCGATACTCCCTATTTGCCAACAGCGCTCCCGGCCCGTGAAATTTGAGGTACCAATAATTGGCGCATTTTTCATTGCATTAAATCGAAAGGATTTACCGAATTTATTCTTGTTTTCTACCAGTCAGGACTGCAACAGAATTGCTTTTTAAGAAGACTGTGGAAAACACGCTGGCAGATTTTCGTACAAAGTGTTAGAAATTATTAGCTGAAAAGGTGTTCCGAGAGCAATGCTTTATCTATATGAAATGTGAAGATAATGGTAATTACTTAGTTACCACTTAAAACACAAGCGCATTTTTGGCATTGCGTATCTGTGAGGGGGTTAGACACGAAACTCTCATTGGGGTGTTCTTTCCGAATTGCTGGCAAAAGAAAACCGATTTTAGAAAAAAAATCGCAATTTTCAGGGCATAATTAGAAAACTCAAATCAATTTCCTTTACCTTTATGATTTATTATATAACATTAATTTGTGGGGTAAAAGATTAAGAAACATTAAGGAACCAATCATGTCGAATATAATACAGGGTGTCCATAAATTATCTTTACAGCTTTAGACTTTAATAACTTCAAAAGTGTGCTAGATAATAAAAAAAGGTGTTCAACTTGTGATAAGGTAACTCATGAAGTAATTTTGTTTTCAAGGTGAAGCAGATTTGACGAAAAATGTGGACATCACAGGAGAAAGCTCAGTGTGGAGCCTGGTTCATAGAGACAAAGTCCGATGCCCAAATGCAACGAAACTTTCAGAAATAATATGGAAGGGACCACCATCCCGACCAACTATTTCTGCTTGGTATACGTCATTTATGGAAACAGGTAGGGTTCTCCAGAAACAAATAGCGGGTCACCCATTTGTTTTAGATTCCAACATTGCCCTTGGGTATCAGATTTCATCCATATGAACCAGTCTACACAATAAGCTTTCTCCTGTGGCGTTCATATTTTTCGACAAATCTGCTTCACCTGGAAAAAAAATTATGAATTACCTATTCGCCTATCGAAATTCATTTCATATTATCTAGTATATTTTGAATTTATTAAAGTCTGAATTTGTAAACATAAGTATGAACACCCTATATTAAGTGAGATACTTCATTTTATCTACCGGTAGTCAGACTTCTGTACGGATGGAAGTTAAAAAAGTATTGCAGTTTTGATTTTCATATTGAAAACAATTATTCTTAAATAATATGTTTTTATATATATATAAACCAACTGGGCTACAAAGAACGGGTAAAGCGTTGGATACATTTTATTGAATTTAATCAGAATAGATTGCTATAAAAATTATTCCTACCAAATTCAATATAAATTCCATTCTATTTCCTAGATTATGCCAGTGGAAATGTAACAAAAAATTAATTATTTAGTACTGTAGAATTCCTAGATTACATTAGTAGCAGATTAAATAATTTTAGAGCTTCCGCACTCTAAAACTCATTTACAATTTTAATAGTTGGTTAGGGGTATAGAAAGAACTAATTTTTGCAATCAAACTTGGGTTTGGAATGCGAATGCGGCTCGCTACATGGGCTCTTTTTCGGTGAATTAAATAAAAGATCATTATAGAACAGATAAAATATACATTTCAGATTGAATGGAGTGCAAAGTTACAACAATAAAGCAGCACAATTGCATGTATAACAACATTACAAACATTTCATATCTAAAAACATTTTCATATCAGTCATGAAACATGGCGGATATAAAAATGGCAAGTAGGACTCCGCATCAAACATAAACGTTTGGAGTACTTAAAAGTAAGTGTTTAATTATCAGTTATTCGATTAATTTAATTAGATTTTGTTTTCATAGGAGAAACGCCACCTGGTACAGAATTTGAGAAGGACAATTTATGGGATTCCATAATATTTATTATAATGAATTATAAATTAAAAGTAAAATTTAGAAATATTTAAAAAAGCAAACTCTATATTTTCAGTACACTAATAAAAAGTGTGTTGTAAAATAACTCTTTATAATCCATTTATTCTGGAATGATAGATGTGGAATAATATAGATATAATACAGATACGATTGATTGTATTACTTCCAAAAATCAATTAATTTAATCTGTTGTAAAAATGTATCAGACAATTCAGTAACAACTTGGCGTAGAAACAAGGTAAAATGTAAGGGAATTGAGTTCATTATCAAAGTTTGTCAACGCTGCTTGCTCCAGGGTGGCCGAGTGGCTATGGCATCAGATCTGTAAAACTCACTGATGGCTATCGCACACCCTGTTGAGTGTAACGTTTAATCTGGGGAAACAAAACTAGCTTCGATTGCTGTAAATATCCGCTCTTGAA
This sequence comes from Araneus ventricosus, assembly GCA_013235015.1. Taxonomy (NCBI): domain Eukaryota; kingdom Metazoa; phylum Arthropoda; class Arachnida; order Araneae; family Araneidae; genus Araneus; species Araneus ventricosus. Next base: position 55,108 of record BGPR01008138.1, read on the forward strand.
AATTTAGGTTTAGGGCAAATAATGCGAAACGTATTGTGGGTTGTGAAATGTTTATTGTGTGTGATAGACATCAGTGATCTCTGATTAGCTGAGAGCGTCGGGGGTTCGAGTCCCTCTCCTGGCAGACATTTTTACCTCTTTAATTGGGATTTTCTTCACTTGAGAATGCTTTTTTGTGCTATAATGTCATTTCTATCAGAACAAATACATAATTATCTATATAACATCGTATCTCAATAATAATAATTATAGTAATTGAATTCATGGCAAAAACACTGATCACATCAATATTAATACGGTGTATCATTTTTATATATAAATAAACTAGTTTATACAGTTAATTTTACTATCATCCTTTGCCCCAGTTTAACAGCTTTATACCGAGAATATATTCAGTTTGTGTTCTAAATCAGTCATTAGGTTTTTTATGAAATAATAAGCATGTGAAAATTTGTACATTGGTAAATTTAGAAATAACTAGATCTTAAGATTTGTGCACACGAATGCACTTTCTTCGAAAATGCAGTGCATACAAGAAATAACATACACTTAGTTCAAAAAGCAAACAACAATTGTTAGTTTGTGCATTTCATTATATACATTGTTGGTATGTCAAAGAGGATTAGTTCTCAAAAGCGTGTATCTTAGAAAGCTAAGAATTTCTTTTTCTAATTTTTATGTGGGCAGTTTCTTTATTCCCATAATCAGATTGTATCTCTGGAGAAAAAGAAATTAAATTCATATTTAAAGAATAAATCATATGATCTCTTTCACTTTCATAAAACTTATTACACACTTTTATTACACTTAACTTCGTTTAAAGCTGTTAAATATGCAGTTTATTTTGTAATCGAATTCACACTCATTTCGAAATTTTTTACACTTGTGTATCCTCTATAAAAATATAAAGTTTTAATATTTTCAAGATTTAAAGGACGTGACGTTGGAAGCGATTCACACTTGGCATGTTTTTATTAATGCAACTGGAGTGCTGTGCGTTTTATTTGGTTCGTCGTTTAATTTTACTGCATTCACTGACAAATAAACCTTTGTGACAGACTCCCTTTTGCGAGCCAATATTCTATTTCAAAAATTACTTGTTTCTATATCACTGAGTAACCTTTAAAGTTTGGAAACGACCTTTCTTATCATCATGCGTATAATAAATGAAATCCAAAATGTTTCAAAATTTACAAACCTTTTTCTAGTTCCAAATGTGCAAATGGATTTGTCTTCCTATTTTTAAATCAAGGTTGCATATAAACTTTTAACAAGTCGATAAAATTTACGTTGTTAAAAAGCTTTTCCGGTAATATAAAGAAATCTTTGGAAATCAACTCCTTTCTGGCCTGAATTATGCGCAGGACAGATAAAAAAATCAGTGAGTGGTTAAATATGCTATATTATATATAAGTAACTTAAATATGAGACATAATAATTTTTTGTCAATTAGCAAACTAATTAAAAATATGTCTTAATAATAGAACACCAGGCTTCAATTAAATATAAATAATTTTTTTTTTATTTTAAGTTCAATTTACAATTATTTTGTACGAAATGATTTGAAACAATTTCTTTGAGCAAGAAAACGTCAGTATGCTTCAAATTTCTCACAAAGAGTTGTAGTTTTGAAAGTGCGACCTTCCAATTTGCATCTTTGTTGCTTTGATCATGAGGTCTATCTCATTAAATGTCAGGCCTGACAGATGGATTTAACATTTTCTCTTGAGGTGGTACAGCAGGACAATTACCTAAAGGAAGTCCGCGTTTGGCTGCTGCTGATTTGAAAATGAGAGAGCTTCTGCTAATTGAAATGTGAAGTCCAGTAAACCTATTTAATTCTTTCTGAGGAATTCGACAACATTTTGCATCTCATTTTTACCATGACCATGAATTCATGTTAGTCATATTGAAATAATGAAAGATGACATGGAGGGTCCATTCTTTGCTTCTTATAGACGTTTGGTACAATGACATTAATAAATCATGCTTGCCCACTCCCCCCCCCTCATACTTTTACTATAAAACATTACAATTCCATTTCTGGAGACTTCAATAAAAGTGACATCTTTTTTTATACGTCTACGTCTGTACTATTTCCGTACCATTTCATTACAGCGATTTTGCCAACTTCTGTAGCTTATTTATCTGAAATACATCGTCCATCCGTTTTCAACTTTGCATCAAATTTTACGGTTAATAATTGAATAACAACTGTAAAATATCCAAAATATACATCCAACACAATGTTTTTTCAAAGGAATTATCTTTAATGGTTAAACAAATCAAAAGTTTGGGAACTATAGACACCTGGTGTTTTAATAACAGATTAAGTATAAAAAATCATGTTGCCTGCTCTAAGGTCTGATGTCCTATTAGTAGAACAAATGTTTGATTCTCATCTGTAGTGCAATTTATCATTATTTTTACGTTAAAGTCACTCAATTCGGCAAAAATAGTGCGATTCATATAATGGATTTTTCAAAAGTAGAGGATTAAATATAATAATCTTTTTGAGGACTAAATAAACATGCTCTTGCGTTTTGACTGCAGATGGTGAGAAACCTCCATTATTTTCCCTGTCACGGCATCTTCCTATTCTTGAAGGCACAATTAGTAGGAACTAGGGTATGAAGTTGAAATTCTTAAAAATGTGGAATCTAGAGTAATATAATTATGTGTCCTAATACTAGGACGCCAGGGCTGAAGGGGTTAAAATGAATGTTAAGTTACGCAATCTTTAATTACAATAAAATCTTAAAGACATTAACCATTTTTGAAATTGGGGATTTAGGTTTCCAGAGATATTTTATAGGATACGAACGACGAAAAAAGTATAAAAATTAGCCAAGCATTTTGAATGGTGAACGCATTCCTATAGGGAAACGCATTTTCAAGAATGTATATTTTTAAAAAAAATTACAATTTTTGCAAACAGAAGAATAGAATAAAAGTAGCTGTAGCAGAGTGGTAAATTCAATAAAAGTTTTGGAAATCATTTTTGCTCAAATGCAGTAATTGTCGCGCGACATTTCTGCATCTTCTCTATGGAACTAAGACGCCTGCGGTTCAAAATTACGAGGTCCATTCCAAATTAGCCCTCATGTTGCTTCGAAACTGGACGTTAATATAACTTAACTTATCTAGGGAACTTCACTTAAAAAATTATTTATTTTCGCTAATAAATTCGGCATACGTTTATTTAAAAAGCTTATAAAAATTAGGTTATAATTACAAAATTTCATTTCTATGAACTATAAAATGCATTTAATTCGGGAGCTGCTACACTTGATAAAATTAGAATATAAAGAATGATAATGATGCGAAAATGAAAAGGAGTTATTAAACTCCTTCAAAGAAATAAGATATTTCTTTTGAGGAAAATTCTGTAAAAAAACCGATAGATAATCGAACTTTCAGGAAATAACCGATTTAAAAGTTTGATAAAAGATTTGCTGATAAACAAATTTTGCGATAACATAAAAGAAGTTTTGAATTTCAATTAAAAATATGTACTTTATCTGTTCTTAATGAAATCAAATCAAATGTTACAATTCTTTGTAACAATGTATTTGGATATCGAAAATATTTTTTAAGTCGTAATCGACGTCAAATCCTCTGACATTAACTTCAACTTCGGAATTCGTAAAGCCTATCTATATTTTGAAATTACTTTCTAAGAAATATTTCTAAAGTTTCAATCACTATATGCAAAAGAATTTACTAAAGATCGACAATGCTTGTTCCAGTTTCTTCACAAGAAAGCGTACAAGAATTGGTACAACATTTTTCACATTTAACATTTGGAATTCATAAGTCCTATCTGTGTGTTTAATGGCCTTTCGGAGAGATATCTGACATTCTGAATTGAAAGAATACTTGAATAGTTCAGGACTTTTTTAAGAGTTTAGGATGTTTTTCATTAACTTTTCCGAGAACTTTTATTCATAAAAGAAAATAAATTTTTACAAACGACCCAACCTTTCAAGTTTTGAAAAGCCATATCATTTAGTTTTATCTGTAAAACTACTCCATGCACTTTATGCATAGCATAAAAGGTGTCACTAGAAATAATTTGACTGAGACTCTTAAAAATTTATTTTTAATTTTTACAATTTTGAAATTATCTCCTGTAATATACTCACCTCCTAGATACTCATACGGCTCCATTTGAATTTTCCAAATACCGGATGAGTGCTTCAGGTCATTTCCTGAAGGCTCTTTCATCACCTCCCTCACTTTTGCTTTCATTATATTTACAGTCTCGAATCTAGTTTCTTTTAGCTCCTGCTTGCTCTTAGTAAATAAAAAGAAAGCTTATGGGGCTAGATCAATTTAATACAGGTGCTGAAAGGTAGAAATCCCTCATCTTGGTGAAGAAGCTATGATTTTTTCCACAAAAATGGTCCTTTTTTAAATAGCTGAGAGCATGGAATAAATAGTAAGGACGCTTGCGTTATATTGGTTGTTGAGTGTTTGAACTTCAAGTGCCAAATCGTGCAGAATCCCTTTAATCTTACAAAAAACTTGTAAAACGTGGTCAGCCAGGACATGGGTCTTCATCAGTCTCTTTCTCAAAAGCCTTTGAACTTTGTAAACCAATCAAAATCTTGTACGTCTTCGTGACCTCAATTAACTTATGATGCCTTGTTTCTGTTAGTTCCATAAGAATTTCCCTTCCACTGACTTGCGTATTCAATGTACTGATCACAAGAACCCCGTTCTAATTTTCAAACTTAAAAAAATACAGTAAATAAAAAAAACGTAAGTAAATAAATACAGTAGATAAAAATACAGTAAATACAGTAAGAATAAAACTTTAACTGTACTTCTCAGAGAAGGTTCCGATGCATTTTTTGTCTTACCACTCAGAACTCCAATGCAAATGCCTTTTGAAAACAATTTGAAGCCCTCGAAGAACGGAGTTTTCAACTATACTTTTACTATTATTTTCTGAAAAGGCTTCCTGAAAGAGTTGCCTTACATTCATGAAATATAAAGTTAGCTGTAGCGGGTCTGATTTCGTTTGCGTCCTTATTTGCAGCGTCAATAATTTAGTTTTGAGAAGGTCCACATTGAAATGCAACTAAAACTAAAGAGAACATTGGCGGTTCGTGTTGTGTAATCTTGCTGGTGCCGTAACTTTTAATCATTCACTGCTCATGATGCACATTTTTACCGCTTACATCACCTTGTTACTTGTTTTAATCGCCATTTATAACTAAAAATTATCGAAAAAATCATTTGGATTGCAAAACGTTTCATTCAGATTAAAGTACTGTAAAATCTTTTTCGATTAAATTTTTGTTTATCATTAATTCGCCTTCGTTTTCTAACTTAATTTCAAAGTTTTAGCTCTCGAACAAATTTTCCGCTGTGGTAAAATGTTTGGATTCTGTTTCTAGTTCAACTGGTACTGCCGAACTCGACACTTCGCCTTCAGTTCTAAAACGTAATAGGGAAAGGAAGGGAACGTCTGAGTTCTGTAACTACGTATTCTCGCGGACGGAATTCAGTACTGGAAGTATCCTCAATTCTCCTTTACTTTCAGTTACTTCCTCCTTAGCGCATTCATCTTCGAGTAGTTAAAAATTAACCCTCTAAGCGTTTTTCACGCATTTTTCTTTTTCTCATATTCAGTTCAATAGCAGATAATCCATATGTATAATTTCTTAAACTAACATAGATAAAATATTCTTAAGATTTCAGAGACTTGATTAAACTCAATAAAGATTCAATTCTTCACTTTAAAAGTAAGTATTTAAGAGTTTCAAGCAAGTAGATAAAAATGGCTAACCTCTCAGAGGAGAACTTAGTTTTCTGCCTCAGTTTTTCTTAGCGGCTTATTTGAATATCGATACCGTTCAATGCAAAATTGTGTTAGATTGTTGATAAATTTAAGTATTAAGTGCGAAATAAAATAAATTTACATAAAAAAATTGGGATGCTGCAGTGCCGCAGACCCTATGCACGAGCCGCCCCTGAAATAGAATGGAGTGGTCTACTCAAATTTGCCTTTTAAGCAGTTCTGCTTTAACTAGAGTCGATGCGCAGTCTTTACTGGGATTGCTTTCAAAATTTCTAGATGAGAACTAAAAGAAAGAAACAATCGCTTAGAAATTCTTGAAGAATAACAAGTTTATAACTGTAGCGGAATTCAACGGTAGTCTCTACTGATATGATATATTGAAATATTAGACAGATTAGATTATTATGAAATGTTAATATTCAAACAATCATAAATGATAAAATTTCAATAATGCTTTTTATTAATAATTTCAAAGCTGCTCACTTGATATAATTAATATTTAAATAATGAATAATTGAAAGTACAGTGAAGCCCAAAAATTTGGCCCAAAATAAATTTAAATTATTTTTCTATCCTTCGTCAAGCAAAGCCCAAAATATATGTTTAATTGTTTGACAACTCTAAGGTTCATTAAGATATTTCAATGTAATAAGTTGTTTGAATATTATTCTTAATATTCATATACATTTGTGGTTTCATTGTTTTAAATAATACGCATTCACGTTTATTTGAAGCAAATGATTTCAGTTTCCTCAAATATATTTCCGCCATAATCGATGCGAAGCCTACAGTATTTAAATTCATACTACTTTTATGCACTGCGGATACACCTTTCCAATGTGTTTTTTAAAAAATTCCATTATCACATTCTGAAGAAGATAATGCAGGCACTCCCAATGCAGATCTCGGTATTTTAAAAAGCATGAGTTTTGAAGGTCTGAGTGTTAAGGCACAAGACTAATTTCAGAATTCCTTTCAGGTTTTAAAGCTGTCAAATGTTTACAATGTACTGTGCAGCTTTTCTTGAAACTTTAATGATATAAATATTTCTTCACATTCGAATTAACAAAAGTATTTTATAAAATTTTGGAAATTCAGTTCTATCATATATTTTTAGCTCTACATGTTTCCTTATCTACCAAGCCATTTTCATAATTTCAGCTGCAGTGGATTCGCTTCCTAGAGAATGAGTGTATTATGTGCTAAATACCGAAAAATTCTCGATACGAATTCAATGCATTTTTCAGTACATAAATAAAAAAGTAAGAAAATCAAAGTTTGAAGAAATTATACATACATTTTATCTCGCAATGATTTGGAATTGAGGGAGAAGGACACTTTTCTAGTTATTTTCAAGTTTCTTAGCTAAAATCTCAATTTTAAATTGTCATTTCACTCTATAAAGGAACGTTTCAATGTTTCCACTTAAATTTCAAGATTACAATTAAGTCGTCTATTTAAACCTGATAAATATTTCATAAGCGTACTGAACGCTTTGTCAAAACACCTTCGAAGAAATCACTAAAAGAATAGACTAAATTTAGAGAATTTTGCATCGCATGCACTTTAAAAAATTTGTGTTTCATTCAAAGAAATTTATTATAAGTTTGATTAAAGTCTATACGTTGTACGTTGATGGTATCATTTCGTGTAGTATTCAATGCTTACGAATCAGGATTATTTGACGCATTTATTTTCTGCATTTTTTTTCACTAGTACACGAATGATTTGCGAAAATGATGCACTTCTTCGATTTTCAATAAAACATTTTTATATCCTATGTCGCTGGTATGGAAATGCAATGTTTCTCGCCTCATGTTGTTGCAGATAGTTGGCTTTGATTTGATATTCGACGAATATATCCACTGGGTCGGAATATGTTTTTTAATCCATTTTAATAAAAATTACCCTTTGAGACATATAGGAGACGAGATGCAGCAGTTTTTAATTCATCAGCTGTCTAATAAACTTTTAATCTTGTTATTGATTCAAGATTTCAAATCTTGAGACCTTGCCAGAAATCCTACTGCAAACTTTTCCGAACAAGCATCATGTTACTTACGCATAAAAGCATAATTTATGAATCCCGCACTCCCAACGATTTCTTAAACTCTTAAGTTGCGTATTTTGCTGCCCTTATTGCTGTTTTGCATAAAGACGCCTTCTTGCAATTTATTTGAGAGCTATAATTAGTATCCAATCCTATGTATCCAAAGAAATATGAATGAAACTTCAGGAAATACACTATATTCTTTTCTTCCATTGTATTTACTGAATAACTTCACCACAAAGTTAATTCGGTTTAAGTTATGTCAGGAATGTTGTCGCAATTTTTATTTTTTAGATACGCAAAGCGCACCTTTTGGAACATCGTTTATTAAACAAACATTTCCGATAAAAACATTTTATTGAGCTACATGTGGCTTGAGTGCTGACTACCTGATCCTTCAGTACCTTCTTATACTAGTACTACAGTAGTTGCTCTATAGTACCTTTAAGCCATGGAATGTTAGAATAATTTTAGAAACTAGTTTATAATGAATTGCTAGAACTTGCATGGCACAGGAACAATGCATTTATTTATTGAAAGAATCACCAATCTTGCGGAAGAGTTTTTGCTACTGCATTCGCGATAAATTGCAACTGAATGATTTTAAATTATCTGTTACAGCCGCAGAAGTAGGCATCCTTAATGATTAAGACGATGAATCACTTCCTTTCCGCACTTTTTTTTCCTTCTACATACCCTTTAATTCGAAAAGGATAATAAAAATAAAATAAACAGAAATATTCAAGTGATTTTATTTCAGTTAGAGAGAGGAGGAAATAAATATTTGTTGAGTAACGAAGAGTCTTTTAAAGCTTTATATTATTGCCGCCAATCTAATCTGATATTTATAAAAAATGCGATTTTAATACAATTCTGCAAAGCAATTTCTGACATCAACAATTTTTAATCTCTTATCTCTCCGCTTCTTCGTGCGTTATTCTGAGCTGTTGGTAATGGGATATACATCATCGATAAATCTTCCACTAATATACGACTGGTTTAAAATCGTCGTTTTTGATGAAATGACCAAAAAAACATTTTATGGCTCAATTTTGTGTAGCCTGTTTAATAAGCTTTCTAAAACTGTCTCACATTTTACTCTACGTGAATTACAAATGAAATTACAGCTGTGTTATTACCGAACTGTAAGCATTATTTTAAGTTGCATGCAAACTTTAAATGCGTTTTCTGAGAAATGATATTTCTGAGGAAAAGTGTCGATCGTAACAATGATTTCTCAAAACGTTATTCAAGTATTGATATGAAATTTTTTTGAGATTGTTTTCTGTAATAAAAAAACTAATGTCAATTTTAAAATCAAGTAATATTTTTAAGTGTTTAACCTTCTGAGCGGCGCAAACGTCTTTTTACGTTTATCATGTTCAGTTCAAAAGCAGATAGCTCGTATTTATATGTATATTTTCTTCAACGATCATGGATAAAGTATTCTTAAGATTTCAGAGATATAATTAAATGTAAAAAAGATCGATTCATTTACTTTCAAAGCTAAGTTTTCAAACTTCTAGCTAAAAGTTCAAAATAATTGGGCGCTCAGAGGGTTAAATATAGACGAGAAGCATTTTTTATGAAAAACTGCCAGTTTAGTAACTACGTTCAGCTATATCTCAAAACTGTTTTGAAGTACAAGAAATATTTTAGAGCATAACACAGATAACTGTCATAAAAATGTGCTCCTACAAGGATTTATGTACATTTAGTATATGGTTTTGTCTATTTGTATATGGTTGTTAGCGTAAGGCAAATATTTTAGTCATTTTTCTTCAAATTTCTCAGTTTTTTAAAAAATATTATTTTGAAAGCTTAATTTTTAAAATATTTTCATTGTTTTAAAACATATGCTTCTGAAAAATAACATTAAAAATATATATAAGTTATTTTTCAATAAAATGTCTCGGAACACAGTCGGATACCTTAAAATATATCACCTCCAGTCATACAGTCTAAATTTCATTGGTTTATTAGATGAATGTAAAGTTATTGCACTTCATAATGTTAAAAAAACAATAAAAAAGATGACCGAGAAGAAAAGAGGGCCCATAAACTTTTTCAGGCAATCAAGTATAAAGTGCAATCCCACTAAAGCCCACCTTATAAAGGAGAGTATATCTGTTAAAAATTTAAAATCGATATATGTATTATTTTACAAAAAATTCAGCTTTTTCGAGAAAAAACAACAGTATCGTCGATAAATGCACGTAAGTACTTATTTACAAATGCCAGAAGTATCAAAAAACCGAAAATGAAAAAAAAATATTTTAAAGGTTTTGTTCTACAGTTTTAAATTATATTTATGTAATGGTTTTCAGAAAACCAAAAATATTATTTGAAATGAGTTAAAAATTAGGTTTGGAGTTAAACCTTTACATACAAAGAGAATAAATGCCGAATGGGCGAATAAAAACAAGATCATCTTTCGGTCGGCCAATAAACAACTGTCTATTTGTATATGTAATAAAAGCGTTTAGAGAGAGAAAAAGACATGGAAATAACAATTCCGCTAATATGTGGACGGTATATGAAATTAGAATTGTCACTATGAGTTATCATGTTTCGTATACATAAGGTGCTGCCAAGTGGGGCACCTTTTTAACAAATGATTAAGAAATATCGTAGTCAATATGAATGCTCTCTTCAATATATCCTTAAAAAGCTTTCTCATTGGTGTTCTGAGTGGTACGACAAGGGAATAATTTCGGAAACTGGTTCTGCCCTGCGATTTTTAACACTTTTCGATCTATTAATACTAACACATTATATTTAAAAAAAGATACCAATGTTTTTGGACAGGATTTTCGTTCTAAACTAGTACTTTAGCGTATGAATGCCAGTGTTTCGATTTGATATCGTTAATACAATTTTACAATTTTTTTTTGTAAATTTTATCTTACGTAATGCTGAATAAGTGT
>BGPR01008139.1:0-40637 GCA_013235015.1 Araneus ventricosus
TTAGTAACATATTGGGTTGAGTCATATTCACGAGTTTATTCACGACTGTTTTTCAAATTTATTTTTTAAATAATTCCTCAAGTCGTTTGAAGACTTTTTTGTAATCACTCTTCATTTTTTTTTGAAGCGCGAAAAGCAACGGCGGCAATAATTTGAGGCATTGCTTCTTCTCCATACATTTCATAAATCTCACAAGTAGCTTCAACAAACTAATCAATTTAGCTCAAAAAGTAAAATGGTGTCGAAATTGCTCAATTTGGACCATTTGACATTCTATTGTAATGATATGGAAATACAAAAAAAAAATTAATAAATTTAAAATATATATATATAATGTACTTTATCTTGTTGAACATTAAATGCTATTTCAAATTATATAAACATTTTACCAATGCGGGTTTTTTTCTGGATAAAATAAAATACAATGGGAATTTGAAGTAAAAGATAAACGTTCATAAATTATTGTTCAACCGAAAGGATTTCATACAATATGCTTCAGCAAATTTCAAGAAAATTTTCTTGATACAGTGAATTCCAAGTTAATAAAAATTATTACATTGCTATTAAAATGCTTGTTTCCCCACGTAATCACAAAAGCCTTTCTTAACTCGTTACAGAAAAAAATATCGATAAAATTCAACAAATCAATGAAATATTTTATTTTCCGTAGGGAAATGAGATAAGAAATAGCATTCAATTTGATTTTCAGATTCATAATAGTTTTACCTAACATCAAAGATGCTAATCGTGAGTAAATTCATGATTAATGTCTTTGCGATTCGATCTCGATAATTATTAATCTCTTTACGATTCAATCTCGATAATTATTAATCTCTTTACGGTTCGAAAATTGCTATAATTATTTCTTTAAATTGTATATATTATTTGTTTTAGCATTTTTGAAACTATAGGTTTTCTTTAAAAATAAGGAGGATAAAAGTTAAAGTACTTTATCTTCTTGAACATTAAATGCTCTTTCAAATTATATTAACATTTTACCAATGCGTGTTTTTCTGCATAAAATAAAATAAAATAGGAATCTGAAGGAAAAGAAAAACATTCACAAATTATTACCCGATCCAATAGATTCCATACAATACGCTTCAGCAAATTCCAAGAATAATTTTTGATGCAGTGAATTCCAAGTTAATAAAAAATATCACAAAAAGCTTTTGTTTTAGAAAATCAGTAAACAACCTACAATGAGATTTTCTCAGAAACGGAAAAAGGAATGCTTCTTAATTTGCTTTTCACATTTAAAATTATACTTTTAGATTTTCTAGGCTAAGATTCTACTTAAAATTTAGTAGACAAAAACTTCTATAAAGCATTAACGCAATGAATATAGTGAAAAAAAGCATGTGTCCATAAAAATTGTCTGTTATATTTGTTTGCGTTCTTATGCTTGAATTAAAATTAATTTGAATTTTTTTTTCTTAAGGCAATCCAATATATGCATGAATTATTTGCATAAAATGAATAGTTAAAATTTATGAAACCATGAAACTTCATTTTTTAATTTTAATTGCAATTCTATGATTTCTCAATTATATCGCCACTTTCATGGATATTAAGCTAATGCAACATCACATTCTTTTAAATTTCAAAATATGTATAAGAAGATCATCAATCAATTTTGCAAAAACCTTAACCGTTCACGGGCCAATGTTCCCAATTGGAAACATCCAATTGAAAATTCATTTAAAAATGAAATATCCCTAATGTTTTGACAAAAACTAAACTATAATTTCAGTTGAGAGTAAGCTTGATTTTTGACTATAAATTATGTCTCAGCCATAAAATGGGTAATGTAGAGAAATTCTTGAAAATAATATTTTTTTACATTTCCAACTGTGTGCAACAAAATAATTCCTATCAAATTAAAAACCAATATAAAATTTTTAAAAAAATCGATACACATAGTTGAAAATGCCCAAGTTGCTAATAATACAAAAGATATGATAATATAAAATAAGAAACGCATTTTGCATATAATTCATTAAACTTTCATGTTCCCAATGGGTTACATCGGCCAGTCGTCCCTATTCTGTGACAGAAGGAATTTCTCTATTGCGACATTCTACTGATAACAAAATGGAAAAGAGTTACAAACAAAATGGACAAAATAACGAAATGGAATAACAAGAATAACAAAATAGAATAATAAGAATAACAAAATGGAATAACAAGAATAACGAAATGGAATAATAAGAATAACAAAATGGAATAACAAATGGAAAGAATGGACCCTTATGTTTCATGGTTTTCTTCTTTTCGTTGTTAAAGGGTCAATGCCTTAATTTTGGCGAAAAAATTTATTCTTATCGCAAAAATTAGGGCATTAACCCATTAACCCTAGGGGGTAATATAAATGTGTCGGATAAGCTTTTATGTATTTCTGGAATGATAATTCTTCAATGACTGTTTCATCTAATGAATATTTTCATCTTCCAGTCCAGTTTCTTAAAAGGTATTCGCATGGACAGAAGAAAAAGATCCGCATAGAATAACGAAATTTGATTCATAAATATGATTCTGGTATAGGTGGGATTGAATTGGTTGTAAAAAATGTGAAAAGTTAACATCACAGCTTCGAATAAGAAATGGTTGTTGAATTTATTTACAAATGCACTAAATATAGTTCCGTTGCTAGATGGGTATTGCATACCGCCGGAAACATAACCAACTCACTCATCTGGAGTTTCGTCGGAAAATTTCAATTATCCTTTTACGAACAGGGACAAAAAAAGGATGGGCCTCAAACACATACAAACATAAGGTGCCAGTTGTGTACAGCAGCGGAAAAATGGTAGTCTTCAGTAGCGGACTGGCCAGGTTGCCAGTTCGTCCGATGACAAGTGGGCTTCCTGATACTTAAGACTAAATGGATCCCTAGGATATGTGTGTGAGAGAGAAATATTAGAACTTGATCTAGCAAATTTTCTGCGCCTTTTCCAAAGCAAATAAACAAAATAGCAAGTAGTTTCACAAAAACAGACTTTAGTAGAAATAGATTATATTAAGTAACTGATTTTTATTGATGGTATTTATATTAAATAAAATGAAATGCATGATATATATATATCAAAACCAACATATATACACAAAATAAAAACTCAAAAACAGTAAAAAAGGACAAAATGGCTAAATAGACAAAAACCAGAAAAAACCAAAAAATTGAAAAAATCATAGCGAGCCGCTCGTCAGGAAGAGAAGCTCGCTCATGATATTAATTTGTGCTTTTTTCTGCTGACGACAAACGAAATCCGTTAAAAATTGCCGTCATCCCCTCTAAAAACACAAAACAAACGAAAATGGAAGATGGAAGATTTCTTGAATAAAAAATAAAAATACATTTAAGAAGATTTAAAAAGAATCAAATACAAAAATCCGAATACAAATACAAAAAATCCGAATACAAAAATACCTAGAATAAAAAACAGTCGTAACATAAAAAAATGATAAAATAAAGCGAAATATGCTTACGATGGCCAGGGAGACGCTACCGCGACCACGAGGAAAAAGAACGCCAAACCAGTTATCGCCGTTGCCAAACAGAGGAAAGAGAAAGAAAAGGAGAAAGAGGCTTTGTCAGTAGCTCTGAAATCACTGCCTGAGATATCGTCGCACAAAGTTCTCGGGAATACCATTATTTAAAAGTTGATCATACAAAAGCTTTAATTGTTTAGTTTTTGAAATTTCGTTCGAACAAATAGATCTAATGCGAGAAAATTGAGAGATAATAGTGTTTCTATAAATCTTAATAGAAATATTAGAAGACCAATATGAAAGTCGGTTGACACAAAAATTAAAATCCATTCTTTTGTCAAAGATATCGATACAAAAGTTATTATCAATAAGTTTAATATCCAGATCTAAGAAATCCGCTTCAAACTGATTACAGTTTGTTTGTTTAAGAAGCAAGGCTGAAGGATAAATATTTTGCCACGTAATATTAAATGATCCATGATTAAAAACAATAAGATCGTCTACGAATCTGAAAGCCTGAGGATGAAGAAGTAAATAATTCTTCTCAAAATAATGAAGGAAGAGGTTAGCTGTAATAGAAGAAAATGAAGATCCTTGAGGAATGCCATGTGATTGGAGAAAAATACTTTCCCCATTGTAAATAAAATTATTAAATATGCAAAAATTACATAATTTATATATATATATATATATATATATATATGCCTGACATACGTGGACCTTAGTTTAGGTTTTCAAGTCAAAAGCGAACAGAAAATCCCTGCATTTTCTAGGATAAGGGATTAACATATAGACACGTGATCAAAGTGAAGGGAATAATAGCTATTTTTAGTAAATTACGTAAGTGTTTTAGGCAAAAGTATGGCGCCAAGAAGTCGCTGCTTTCGCGATTTATGTGGGCGCTTGGAAGTAATAAGAATATAGTAATAAATATGCCAAAACGCGAGATTTAATATATCTCCAGCGCAGGAAATAAAACGAAACTTGAGTTTAAGAAAAGTGATTTTGGAATACGTTAAGACTTTACTAAGATTTTAGAATATATAATATTAGAATTTAAAGTAAAATTAAGTGAGAGTAAGTTAAGTGAGTTAAATATATATATATATACACACATATGAATGGAACCATTATCTTCTCGCAACCACTATTCTCAGAGCCAGTCCACCGCTGGTGGTCATTACCTTTCAGCACAACAACACATTTACATGTGTTGTTGCTGAAATAATCTGGAGAAAATGCAAGACTTCAGTGCATGAGTGCTAAAAAAAAGGGATTGTATTCGAGCTACTTCCCGGAGTGCCACAGGATACAGTAAAAAAGTTTTAAGTCATGCTGGATATTTTTTGTGCAAAATATATTTCTTATCCATTTAATTCATAAATTCTGAATTGAAATCCCATTTGTGCTTAGTTATAAATATAGTTTTTTTCCATACTTCGCTTATTAATCTATCTGATCATAAGAGAATTATATTTTCATATCTAGCGTAATGAGCTTAATCAGAAGTGGTTAATGTTCCCAATTGGGAACTTTGAAATAATCATATATAAAAAATTTTTCTTCATTTTTTTAATGATTGACATTTTAAAAATAAAGCATAATAATGCGAAATATGCAAAAAGTAATTAAAAATCAACCTGTATCTGAATTACCCAGATAGCAATTTTAGTTTGCAGCAATCCTGCTCTGCAAATCTGCAAGCTTGCAACAAGTTTGACACGGCAAGAGTACAAGCTTAAAACAAATTATTGCAAACAACGAAGTCACCACGCTGCGAACTTGCAGCAATCTTGTTGCTTCAAACTTATTGCAAACTATAGCTGAAACAAAGTACGCAGACGAACCTCAGATTCGAACCCCCGACAACACGTTTCCTAAACCTGTCGCCGTAGCCACTCAGCTAGCTGGACCTTGACTTCGAAAGACAGATTGCGCTAATACATCGTGCATCCACACGTTTTATTTGAAATTGTCTTCTTGATTTCATTAATTTTTAAATTTTGAGTTGAGAATATGATTTGAAGTCAAAGGGAGAGCGATTTTCGCTAATATCCACGTTTTGCTAGTGGAATAAATTATGAAATTAGGGTTCAAAAGCAATTACTTTTAAAAATATGGGACACAAATAAGTTATTATTTTTTCAACAAACATTGACTGTATTTAGGTTTAATTTTGTTTATGAACGTTAAAATTTCAACATTAAGAAAAAGGCCATATATAGTTTTCTTCACAGTGCGAGTTCTATATTTAGTTAAAAGATGGTTAATTTTTAAAAGGAATTTTTTTATAAAAAGAACTAGATAGTTTTTTCAAATTATCATTGATTTATTGAATTAATAAAAAGAAGGACTATTAAAGCTATAGGACTATAAAAAGCTATTAAAGCTACGCTATTAAAAATCGGACGTTTTTTAAAACAGAGACAACTTTACAGCAAATTTGCCGTGTCAACTTTACAGCAAAGTTACATTGCAAGGAGGTGATCGATTATGCTTTGTTACTTTGCAGGAAGTTCTTTGCAAAGATGTCGCGTCAACTTTGTCATGACAAGCTAATAACAAGAAAAATCAAACTTGCTGCAAGTGTACATTCTATCTGGGTAATGGAAGTCTGCGCTACTTAATTCAATGCAGTATTTACGAACAACAATAGTCCCTCGAATATAAACCAAAAGCTTTAGAATATACTTTCCACTCTATTTGACAACTTTAATATTATTTGTCCTAATAAAACTACTGTCAGATAGACGCTTTTACAGCCAATTATTCTAATTTAGTTTGTCTAAATTAAGTTCTAAATATGATTTAGTTATGGAAACTGACTGCAATTTGTTTTATGCATCTGATTGATGAGAAACTATATGAACATCCATTTGTTTTGGTACAAAAATGCGATTATATGTTGAAATATACCTTTTAGATTGTTTATTTTTACAAAGAGTGATTTACTTCGTATACTCATATTTTATAAAATATAACTTAATGCCTTTTCAGGAAAACATTTTCGGCACATTAAAAGACTAACTGCATCATTAGAAATATATTATCGAATTACTTTTATTATTATCGATTTGCTTTTTGGCAGAATTAGTGTTATTGCAAATTTTGTTGATTCTTATAAGTTGATTGATATGAAATATTAGAGTTCCAAAAAATAAACTTATTGACGTTAAATTTGAATTCGTTTCTTTTGTCGTGAATGTCAATTTTTAAGTCGTTTTTGTGGTCTAAGCATAAATCAAGAAAAATTGCTGGGGACTGATTGTTGCTGGTTTTAATTAGTTTGAGTTCTTCTGGGTAGATGGTATTGCAAATAGAGCTGAAGTCTTGAAAATTAAAAATTATAATATCGTCAACAAATTCGAATCAATTCATGTTTTATGTTTTATGGTGTATATATATATTATTATGTTACAGATATAATGTTATAATAGATACGCATTCATCCTTAAGAAAAATGAATGACTGTTTTTGTAGAAATCTAATGTAGTTAATTTGTATCCTGAGTATTTTCGCTATTGGTCCATAGTTTTCTAGATATTTCAGAAAACTGGAAAATGCCCCTTTAAACCCCCCCCCTGTACGCTCCCTGCAGAAGCCCCCACTGTCGGGGACTTTAATATGTTGCTTTAGGCACTATTCCCTACAACGTCGCAAAGTTCAAAATTGGCACCATTTATTTTCCTATTTTTCCTTCAAGTGACTCTTACTAGAACTTTGATCTATGAGAGAAACGTTATTTGAGGGTGGGAGAGATACGACTGTCTCAAATATATTTGTGCCCCCCCGCCTCGCGCCACCACTCATCTCAACACAACAAACTCCTTTATAAAATATTATATAGCAATGATGCTTCCTTAAAGGCTGTGTTACTGGCTATTTTTATTGATTTTCCATTCCATAATCTCAAGAATTCCACCACTTTAACTGTTCCTAATCTTCTTAACTATACTGCTAAAAGTAAAGATCGTAGGTCTTTTTCTTCTTTTGTAGGGAATTTTGTTTTGCCATTTGTAAATTTAGATTTTTCTACAAACCAAAAGTTTCGTGATATTTAAGAAAACTGAAAAAAAGGCCCCCTTTAAACCCCCCTGTACCCCCCCGCGCAACCCCCACGGTCGGGGACTTTTAGTATGTTGTTTAGGGCACTAATCCCTACAACTCTGCCAAATTTCAAAACTACACCATTTTTTTCTCCTATTTTTCCTTCGTTGCCTGGACTAGTTGTAACGATGGAAATGGGGGTTATGAAATCAATTTTAGGAGAAAGCGCTACGTGGTTACAAATAGGTTGCAAGTTTTTAGAATTTGGTATCATCAATTAACTATTTTAACTACAGACAAAAAAGCCCTTATGCTATTTTACATTAAATAGGAAAATATGCTCTTATATACTTGAATAGGAAATTTCTTTGGCTCGAATTTACTATAATTCCTAGTAGCACATTGTACAATATTGAGAGATATTGAATAAAATTCGCAATACGTATAATATTGTACAATATCATATAATATAGAACAATATTGTACAATATGTGGCAACATGTTGTGCTACCTGGGATGATTTTATTAAAATAATTTTAAAATAAGTTTAGGGGAATTTTTTTTTGTCCAAAATTTTCTAGATTGGACCACGAACGGTTCCCTAAAGCGGAATGGGATTTTTATCTAAAACTACAAGAATAGTTCCGAAAGAAGTTATCACCTCCATTAGAGCCCAGAAATTGAAAATGGAACAAATCAAAGTATAAAAACAATAAATGAATACTTAAAACCATCAAATGTTCGATCAGAAATAAAAAACTAACTTTATATCTTTCGTGAGGAAATGTCATACTTGTGTTCATGCACTATTTACTGGTGTGAATTTGAGAACAAAAATATTTTTGTTTTAATTGTGCTTACAGAAATTGGTGTCCAATCTAGACAACTAGTGGTTCAATCATGGCAACCCGTTTACTTGATTGGACGATGACAAAAAATTATAAACCTATTTTTCACCTATTATAGAATGTATTTCATGAAAAAGTTAATTACATGTTTTTGAAGATAAATAAACTACAAGATATTTTACTACTTGTTTTGCATTAAAATTACTTCTGTATGACTGTGCATTAAAAAATGTCCTGTTGGTCCAAATTCGACGACTCTCCCTTATGGGGCTCTGATGTGTTACATATGGTAGAAACAGGTACATATCTATGCTTTGTCTGTACAACATGCGACTAGTTTAATTATATTAACGTCCAGTTTTGAAGCAACACGAGGCCTATTTTAGGACGGACCTCGTAATTTTGAGCCGCGGTCAGATGACGAAGGCGACACCTCAGCTAACAATCCCTCTCCAAACTTCCACACCACACCGCGGGAGGACGTTTGGCCGCCTACGTATGATTTAACGTGCAACAGGCCCAAAACACGACGGATCTTCTGTAGAATCGAGTTCCGTTCGTGTACCCTACGGCTTTGACGCCGCTCATCCTCACAGCCACAGCCAGTAACAACAGTTTGCTTACTCCGCACTCCTCCTCTGTGGGAACTTCAATCTCAGATCATGCAGGAAGGAAAAAATTATACGAACACACATAAAATACATAGACAATAGACTATAGTGCTCTTTCTTACTACGAGAGATTCTACTCATCCCTCCTCCTTTCCACAACATCACTTAATCAGCACGTGTTTTATGTCCATTATTTGGTTCTTGTTCTTTTCTTTCAGATTGTAGTTAATTCTCCAACTCCTCTTATATATATGCATTTATACATATTGAATTTATCTGTACAGATAACAAATTTCTTTTTCAGAAACGTGTTACATTGGTAAATAAATCATACAGGATCTGTATCCCCATTTACACATTCTTCAATTTGCTAAATAAATTTCCCGTGATTGGGAGAGTACCTTGACTCCGGCAATGGGTGGGGATCCAAGGGGCAGCGACCCTGATGCCAGCACTTAATTATTCAAATTTTATGGGCTGACCACCCATCCCCTCTTTATTTGGCCCACTCATTTTCCTAGCTGGCATGCATCAACCTCTCCACTCCAACTTAAATCTAATAATTTTCTTTAACTGCCCAATTGCAAGTTCGCTCCAATAGTTTCCTTTCCATAGACAGGATAAATGTTTTTTTCATTAGCCATTTAAGTTCAGTCCAAATTCTCTCACTCCTCCCTGAAATTAGACAGCGAGTTTACTATGGTTGATGTGAGCAGCATTAACTTTTCCAGTCCCACCCATCAAAACTGATGGAACCGGCCTTTGGGCGGTTAGGCGCAGGGGTGTGTGGCTGGTTTTTCCGCCGATACCTAATCTTTCTCGTCACACCACTCACCATTTCATAGAGCAAGCATCAGGTTTCTTCTTCAAACACCTCCAGTCCCCTCCCTGCATCAACAACATTTCCGCTTAGGGAACTCACGTGAACAGGAACTCTCACCCACTCTCTCAGCATGTCAGCCAGCAGCCCCCTTGCAATGCATAGAGTTTTGGTTCCCCAGCCTTCACCTCTGCAGGATCCAGCACTTCTCCATCACCAACTCCTAATTACCCATATAAATAGATATCTACATTTGGCATCGTTTCTCCATTTTTTCCATCCCTGAAGTTCCAAACAGAGATTTCGTCTATTTTCCATCTTCGTTTCACTCATATAGGTAGCTACTTTTATTAGTTCTTGCCTATTTTTAAGTGTTCTTTTCTGTATTGTGTAATGCGTATGTTGTATTCTGTGAATGAGTAAATTTTTCATTTTCCTTCAGCATCTACCCAAGATTTTTATTGTGTCCACGTCCAGGGCTTGTATCCCACTGTAACTATTCTTTGCTTTGTTCAATAAACTCCCCGGAGTTGAGATGGTGCCCTTTTCCTGGCCATGAGGATCCACTGGACATTGAGGCTGTTGCCAGCTTCTTAAAAGACTCAAAAAAGACAAATTTTTCCTCCAGTTGCCAAAGATTGGTTCCCTTTCTCTAAAGTTCATAATATAGCTTATCTCTTGTCAATGCTCTTTTAAATTTTGTTCTTAATTAAGTACTTTTTAATATTGTTACCCTTCCTCTCCCTTTAGATTTGACTTCAAAGTCATAAGGAGAGGCCTCGTTTAGAAGGCTCAGCCGTTGCAGAGCAGCGAGCTTACCGTGGTTGCTGTGAGCAGCTTCTTTCTTTCCAGTCCCACCCATCAAAATTGGTAAATCTGCCTTTCGGGCAGATAGGCGCAGGGGTGTGTGGCTAGTGTTTCCGCCGACACCTTATCACTAGGCTAACGCGGCCTACAACATGCGAACAGATTAGGAAGATAAGGAAATTAATATGCTGAAATTTAAAACGACTCCATTTCATTGTTTTTAAAACTGCTTAAAACTGGCAAGTAAACAAAATAAACGTGTCATTTATCAGGCTTTTAACTCTTTGCATTCTTAAGTCGAGTCGGACTCGGCATTCTGAATGTGATGCGTCTTCTACACATCATTGCTGTATAGCCTTTATAAAAAAACCCTTATAATTGCAAAAAGCACACAGATTAGTATTTAGGAATTGAAACAAATTAATAACAATATTTTTACAGCTACCTAAAGCGCTAAATCGCTCCTTACACTCACACGTGTGTAATTATGCATGTTTTTATCTTTCGTATTGCAAAGGGTTAAAAGTAGTTATGATTTTTACATCGTACGAAAATAAAGATATAAATATTTGTTTTTCAACTCATATGGTCTTTTTAAAATTTTAAACTCATTTCAGATATGTTTTAAATACTTGTTTTGAATTTATTTCTTAATTTAGGGGTTATTTTTCACTTAACGTGTATCTAGGACATATTACAACAGAAACAAAACACAACGAACAAAACGGAATTATTCTTCGCAATACGCCTTTAGTTGTTATACAATCAGGAAATACAGAAATTTCAAAATGCAGATTATGAGATATAGCTGTTTCCACGAAACATCACAGAAATATTTTTAATGCTGCGTTTCCCAAAATTAATTATTGCATTCTTAGTAGCATGTTGAATAACATATTGGAGTTAGTCCAATATTACAAAGCAAACATATTAATTTATATAAACATATACCCTCCCTTTATAAACCGTATTGAAATTGTGATCCTAAATCTATAGAACGATGGTAGGTTCTCATAAATTTATCCAATCAATACCTTGCGTGTCCAATCGCTACTTTTAATGATAATTTTATGGGCGCTAAACTTGGAGAGGTAAATATGTCTTCGAGGCATAGATTTAAGTTTCAGCCTGAGCAAAATGTCTCCTAATAATAGTTGAGAATACGACTAGACAAGCAATGCATAAGCGAGGCTACGCTGATATAATTCTCTCGATGAAAGTTTTAGCTTGGCAAAGGATAACGTTTCAAGGAAATTAGCGTCATTTCTGTAAAAGTAATTCATTTTGACGTTCTGTGGGTGGAATGGAAGCCAAAATTGTTTGAATATATTATTTATAGAACTGAGGTATAGTATTACAATATAGGGCGTAAAATTTTTCTTTGTCCAATGAAAAGTATATTAAATTGTAACGAAACTGAATGTGGTTAACGAAATTTATGATATTGGTGTGGTTAATTTTATGTAGTATTTTATTCGTGTTTTATTGATATGTATTTTTCGATAATAATGTTTTCAATGTTTCTGTTTTTTTTTCTTTCATACGAAATGAGGAAGTATAGAGCAATCGATAAGGAATTTAACGACTATTAACCCTTCAGCATACGCAACCATTTTTGGAAACGCGCGGGGTCATTCTGATCCCAAATTGTTAGACACTTACTCCTTACTTTATTGGCGATTTGTACAAAAATTATATATGGTCAGAGTATAAAAATATTTTTCGTACTAATAACTTGTATTTAAGACACAAATGCGATTTTTAATAAGAAGAAAGTTGAAATTATCTCCTTTTTTCCATACATTTCTGCATTCTTTTCTTCTCTGCTGCGTACGTTCGTCCGCTGTCATAGTCATAACGTTAAATTAATCTGAAACGCTTGCACAAGCACGGGTCAATTCGACCCCAACCTGCCAGTAAAATGTGAGAAACCCCGTTTCATAGGTTTCTGCTGCTCTTATCTTCTTCTTCTAGCTTCCCCATGAAGGTACGGGAAGTAACAGGGACAAGAGTTTAGAAAAATTCCTAGAATTTCTAAACAAAAGAGAAAGGGTGGGGTTGACGGTTTAGAACCAATTTGTTGTAAGATTCGTCTTGAAGAAGCCATGGATATGCTTTGTGATCATCCTTAGTTTTATGGCGACGTATTTATGGCGTTGTAATTCCTCTATTACTTCACACAATGGTATCAGTTACCTTATTCCTCTTCCGTTCACAAGTGATTTCCACCCACTCTTGGCTTCGATTAAAGTTATTTTTGGCTTATCTGTCATTCTTTGATCACTCGAATCAATGTTATACAAAAATACCCCCAAAAGGTTCAACGGCTTTGTAGGTAGTTGGCGCCTTCCCTTCTGGCGTCTACAGTCATGCCGTGCTCCAAGTTTTTCGGATGTCTTGTACCTTCATAAACAGACGAATTGCAACGTTTAGTGATGCTTCTGACTATGGGAAAATTTACAGGATATAGAAAAATATCCCAAGTAACATTCTGAATAATAGACAAATATTTTGTTTCTTCATAAACAAACTAAAATTGCAACGTTTACTGGTGCTTCTGACTATGGAAAAATTTACAGGATATGGAAAAATATCCCTAGTAACATTCTGAATCATAGACAAATATTTTGTTTCTTCATAAACAAGCTAAAATTGCAACGTTTACTGGTGCTTCTGACTATGGGAAAATTTACAGGATATGGAAAAATATCCCAAATAAATTTCTGAATGCATAGGCAAATAGGTTACTATGGTTTCAAATTTCGTTAGCTTTGCAGTGAACAATACTATGAATGAAATCTCAGAAAGGCTAAAATATGCATATCCAGAAATGTGAATATAATATTGCATAAGCTCAAAATATTTATTCTGCATCATGTATTATATAAATTCAGCTTTTTTTATGAATTAAATAAATGTTCATTTTATTCAATCGAAATAAGGGTTCTGATCGTGTAAAATCTAATTAAGGCATTAAAATAGAAAGCACTTTAGTATTTACATTATTCTGAATATAAATCAGAAAATGATTTTATTTATTTTAAAAAGAAAGGCATTGAGATATGATAGATGAAAGAATGTATCTTAATTGTAAAAGAATGTAATTAATATAAAGAAAGAATGTAATTAATATAAAATAACCAATTTCAATGGAAGAAATTTTAAAATATCCTTATATTTCTTGAGTGGTTCATTCGCCATCAAACACAAAAAAAACTCAGAAGTAAGATACTCATTTACATAAAGTATAAGTATCGAGGGTGATTTTAAGCCTTAAATCATTGCGGTATCATCATTTTTATGAGAAAACATTTTCCATTTGGCAATAAAATATGCAGTTTTCTGCGAACGAATTATTTAATATCGTTTGAATGTCATTTATAAGATCTTTTAAAATTTCTTTTCTATTAGATGTTATTGGCGTTATGTAAAATTTATATTCTCAAATGAAGGTTATTAAAATGATTTTACTGATAAGAATTACGGCAAAGACGAAAAAAATGACAATGTTTATAATACCTAAGGGACGAAAATGGAATTATTAGGAGAAAGAAGGCAAGAAAAATTATTCTGTGAAAATATTATTCTATGATTGCAATTATTTGGTGAATAATTTTAATCACAGAATTTATTTTCATTATAAAAATAAAAAAGTCGTGCACTTAAACTGTTGCTTGAATGTGTATCGTGTTCTGAATTACATTTGCTCTATAAAACTTCTATAGAAATAAAAATCTTCATATTTTGAAATGCTGAGGGGATAGCTTTAAAATAATTTGTAAGCAATCATTAATTTCATCAAACATATATGGAAACACCGCAGAATTAAAGTCTCAAGTATTTTTATTTATTGACGTACCTCTATTAAAATTTTAGAAACAGTTCTTCTGTTTATCTAAGATCGTTGTTTAAGCAATTTTTTTCTGATATAGCTTTACTTTTTTTTTCTCTTTCTAATTTTTCATCTGTATCGCTTGAAATGTCAATTTAAATTAATTATTGCTGTTAATTGTCACAAATGAGGGGAGAAAGAGAAAGATAAACATTTATGTAACATCATTTAACTTTTTCATCGTGGAAAAGTGTTTTTTCGAAAACGTTGTTATCCAGATTTATAAAACGGATTTAATTCTTAAACTAGTTCCTTTTATTTTTTTATTGTATTACTGACATGCCTATTTATATAAGTATTAAGCGTTCTCCATATCATACGATTTTCTTAACTTTCTTGTCTTTCGAATGAATGTTTGTTTTATAACTATTATAAATATTTATTATATCCTCTATGATTTTATATTAAAGTTACAAATATCTTGTGTGTTATGGATACGCATATTTATCTATTTTTGAAGAAGAAGAAGATATTTTCCTAATGTTAATTTCAATATATGTAACAGTTTTTACTTTTTTATCTTTTCGCTTTTTTATTTTCTTGTATAGATAGGACGGATGTTCAGAAAAGGTATTGTAACTATTAAAAATTAAATCCACTTTGACGAATCTTCACATTTCATTTCTCCTTGAATTTGAAAACAAAATTTCCAGAATTATGTTTTTGTGCTTCTCTGCCCATTCTAATGTGAGCGCGATAACTCAAACAACGCATCTATTAGATGAGTAAAATTTAGCATGGGCCTTTTATAAATATTTTTTATCTGCTTCAATCCATCAACGAAAGAAGGTGATATATTTTGTTTCTTAGCACGTTGATGACGTATATGCAATAGCATTCATTCTCATTACGATGCAAAGTGACATGAAGGCTACAAAATTTAAATTTATAAATCACATGCATTCGACACAATCACATGCATCATGCATTCGATTTTATACAGCCTTGATTTTTTGAAATTATTATATTGTTACGAAAATTGTCCTGTGGGTGTGTGGTGAGAACATTCCAACAAGCAGAATAATGGAGAACGGCACTTTATTCCAGAAATATTCTAGAAAACAGGATGCACTGATGACAAGCAAAACAGAACTTGCACAAATTAGCAGCACAAGCCGATAGAAAATCACCCATAATAACAGAAACAGCACTTGCACAAATTAGCAGCACAAGCCGACAGAAAGACACCAATAATAACAGAAACAGCACTTGCACAAATTAACAACAGAAGCCGACAGAAAATCACCAATAATAACAGAAACAGCACCTGCACAAATTAGCAGCAGAAGCCGACAGAAAATCACCCATAATAACAGAAACAGCATTTGCACAAATTAGCAGCACAAGCCGACAGAAAGTCACCAATACTAACAGAAACAGCACTAACAATAGCACTTAGCGTCTAACAGCTGACCAATTCACACAGCGAGCAGAATCCAAATAACCCAAAGTTGATCCCAATAAGTTGATCCCAAAAACCTTCAAACACATTCACATGTCTCCGGGCATTTAAATCTCTTCCGACAGGACTTGATGTCCCATAGAATCTTCTAGCACATTCTCTATATATCCGTTCTTAATAGATAGGGCTATAATCCTAGTATTTTCGAGGACCTTCAATTTGTCTCCAATGTCTGGGGCTGGTTTGTATTCCTCCAGCATCCCATAAAACTTCTCTAAATGTCTCTTTTTAACCATAAGACCGTTGCCTGGAAGCGACATTACAGGTTTTAACAATACACTTTAAAGTAATGGCTAACTGAGGCATTGAGTATTTTAACTTTGGTTTGCCTTTTTTGTACAATCCGCGAGCATGTTAACTATGCCGCAAAGCATGCCAATCAATCTGGAATCCCTGACTACCTCTCTGTTTTACCTTTTTGGCAAAAATGATTTTTGATTTTTGTCATCGTTTTTTTTAATATCAAGAACAAAAAAAATTTCCATTCTAATACTTAATAATGAAATTTATCCATATCTGATATTTTTCTGAATAGGAAATTAAGATAAAAATAATTTAATAAATAATACATTCATAATTTAACATCTGGCTGCGAATTTAAGAATTTTGAGAAATAAATGGCTTATTGCTCTTTTTTCATATGCATTTTAACCGATTGAAATACGTATCTTTCACTGGCTCTGTGTAGACCTCACTGCTCTTATCTTATACGATTTTTTATTTTCATTTGATTTCTTATACTATATTTTTTTAAAAAAACATCTCAGAATGTTTTTAGGCTTGAAACATTTTATTTGAAAGCTTATTTGCTTAAATGATATAATCTTGTTATGAAAATAATTTTTAGCTGAAGTACAGTCTAGTTATTTTGTGGTGTTGTTATAAACTTCAAAATTTTGTATTCATTTTTACCATTAAGTTATTAATTTTTGTCTCGCTTTATCGCACAAATTTTCCTGTATATAGGCATTAACTCTAATTTTACAGGATTCAGTATTTCATAAAAGCAATTGCTGTCACACAAATCTTAGAAAAAAGATAGCATTTTCTAGTCAACAATTTTAAAGATAAGCAAAGACAGTCTTCATTCAATCACGACTTCTTTATACTTTAAATACTATAAATGTTAGTCAGCATTTCTTTTCATTCCTTTTTATCTATTAACTGTCAACGACGTTATAACATGACAATGCTTATAGTTATCCATAGATGCGTGATGCATTATGTAAAAACTTGCTAAACGTTCTACAGAGCAGACTTTGGACCAGAAGATACCAAATTTGGAACACAAATAATTCTTGAATTGTAGGTGTTCACTAAGAAAGGGCGTTTCAAACTTTTAATTAATTAAAAATTAATAGAATTGTTAATGCTTTTTTTTAGTAAGTTCGAAGCATATTATTGGATAAAAACCATTTTTATCCAACTTTGAATTTCAAAAAATGAAATTTTCAATGATGCCAATTTTATATTCGTGGATATTTTTCTTGAATTTTAATACATTTTTTCAGAATTAACTTTAACCCTCTCACACCAAGCGAGTCGGCTCGGGCGGTCTAAAAATTTCCCCTTAGCAGCGACGAACGCCGGTCTGAGGCGGTTAGCTCCTTTTGAGGTGAGGTGAGGTGAGGTTCTGAGATCGCTTAGGAGATAAGCGCGGTAGGGGGTCCAATTATCCTCGCCAACCACAGCCCATTTCCCTGCGAATTAAGGGAAGATTATAGCAGGAGGTTGGGTGGGGTAAATGACCACCCTGATTGGGAGAGTCCAATTCATGTTGCCTCCTCCCAAAAACTCCCAGTTTTAAAGGGGCTATAAGAAAAAGTCGCCTCGGTATCAAGGAGTTAAATACAATTTTGTAACAATTCTTTTGCTTCAAATAACCGCTAGCAACAAAATGGCAAGATTATGAATAATCAGTGTGAATGTTTTATTAGCTATCTTGTTTCTCTCTTTGTTTTACTCTTTACTAGCTTTATTGGGATGAAGCGAAAAAAAATATTAATTTTTCAATCGATTACTACCCGACGCTTTAAAATATTTCTGAACTCTAGATGTTTTTTTCAACATGACGGTGTTTTCATGCTGGTATTTTTTTCTGTAAATTGATTGATATAAAAATCGTTACGAATATAACGCAACGACTGATGCAGTCAAGCCAGAGAAAGAAAAGGTGGAGTTACTTGAAAGTTATAAAATTTTATCATGCCACGGTATTTCGGACAAGAGGTTCAAATCTTCTTAATTTTTTTTCCGAAACATGTATTCTACATTTTTAGACAGAAGATGAGGTAAAATGTTCTAAACATGTAAATTATAATAAAAAAATATCGCGAGAACTTACAATGTTTTCTATACTGTAGGCGTGCGAGCTCTTGTTGATTGCGTTATCTATGGACTTCCTGGACAGCCACTGGTCTGTGTACAAGATGAGACGAACGAATACTTGAGCGAACATGGCGAAGAAGAGGTTCTTATGGACTTGTGTGCGCTTGTTTCTCAGAGAACTGGAAGAAAACACATAAACATTAATATCTGCGCAAAGTAGTCAGAAAATTATATTAGATTGAAGATTAGAGTTGCAGAGAGTGTTTGAAACCCACATCCTTTGGACGAAATACTACGATTGAAAGATTTTTTCAATAAATACGTGTACATAACTTGAATATTAAAATTTTATTTTCACTCAAAAAGTTATAATTATGTATCAGGAAAAGTGATAAAAACGACCCTTTGAAAAAAGACGCAATGAGTCATAAGTTGGAAACGGCTAATCTAAGATGTAGTAACGTAGACTATTTTTACAATATTGTGAATAAATTCTCCAAATTTCGGTATGAGATTAAGTAAAATAACAGAATCTTTCACAAAAAAGGATGATGTTGCTATATTCGGCAATTCAATTATATATTTTAATTTATACCATTGAAGCCTTAACTTATTCACTTACTTACTTTTAAGCTACTTTCCGACAGGATGATGCTTTAATTGATCCTTGCCATCTTTAAGAAATCGATGGTTGCAACTAACACCCAATGAAACCGAGTTACAGTATGCGTGAATAGCAAATTGTTTTTCAAGTCATGACAAATGGATGATATACTACTAGATAAATATTTGCATTTCGAACTTTTTCTGTGTTGAATAAATTTTCATTTCTGAAACAAATATATTCATTCAAATTTGTGAGCAGCCCCTTTAAATTTAGAAATTAATGCATCTTTGTAAATTTCGAGGATAGAACCGTAAAACTTAGTTTACACATAGATGAGTGCAAAAGGAACATTTCACTCGTTGTTACCTTAACTCTATAGGGAGAGCATAAAATTTGAATTTCTTAGACTTTTTATTAACAGCGTCCACAAAAACCAGTGTTTTTCAAACAAATTCTTACCCTATTTAGTGAAACTTTGAAATTGGAAGTATATGTCTAAGTGCAATATTTAAGGAAATAAATGCTTGTTCCATTTTTTTACACTCTCTATGCTCATATCTACTATATATAGTTTAATATATGTACTCTAGTTCAATTCCGAAAAAAAGATACTTATTTTGCTTAACAGCATTATTTTTATATTGATTCAAAGGAAAAAAAATCAAATTATGAAACTTTAAAATATTGATCTTATTGGGAAATTTTGCATATATTCTAGTCTCGCCATTTGTAAAACATTTTACGACATTCATCAATTCAAAACATGTGAAATAAAATTACTAAAACTCTAATAAAACATCAAATTAATCATTATATATATATACAGTGAAACCTCTCCGAACGGCCACCCCTGCATAGCGGCCACCCCTCTTAACGGCCAATTTTTCGTGGCACGGATTTTTCGGCCCATAGACCTAATGTTAAAATAACCCCTACCAACGGCCACCCAACCCCTCTGAACGGCCGCCGGGTAGGCTCGCCCATCCCATTTGACAAACGTAAAGGTCAGAGATTTACTTTTTAAACTGAAAAACGAACTTGAAAAAATGGTTTTTTCCGAGAAGGGTAAGAACTTAAAACAGTCACAAATTGCATCCTTTTTTCAAAAAATGTAAAAAATTATTAAATAAAGTACTATTTTCTCTTTAGATAAGTCTCAAACTTCATTTTAAATAAGAAATATGTGTCAGACTTGTTTATATTATGTATTATAGCAATTATCATGTAATTGTAACGAAAACCCTTCAGAGCGGCCACCCCCTCTGAGCGGCCAATTTTTCTCGGAACGGAGGGGTGGCCGCTCAGAGAGGTTTCACTGTATATGTAAAGAGTTTTTGGAAGGAAAGAGGACAGTTTTCATAAAGCTAAATCCTTTATTGCACTTCTTAACATTTAAATGTTCTTCTTAAGAAGAAAACTTCATATTGAATATCATTTTTGTATTGCAGATTGCAACCACTAACAGGAACAGACGTGACGTGCTTTAAGTGTAGCGTCCAAAATAGAAAAATGGCGATACTCCTGCGCTTTAAATTCTGCTGTAAAAGGGGAAAACATGAATCTTCTAGCGGTTCTTTAAGCTAAAGTGGTTTTGTATCAGAATTTAAGTAGAAATAATAAGTTTATAAATTATAAAAATTAAGTGGTGTTTTTAAAGATAGAAGAATTCTAAGTTCTTGCATATATAGGGTGTACCAAAAAGGTGGAATAAGCTTTTATTTCTTTAAATATTCATTTGAGAAATTAAATTTTTATACGGCCCCATAGAGCAAAAATGTCAATTAGTAAAATGTTTCTTTTACATTCATCTATTCGCATACTAAGTTGCACGCTTCTATCTGAAAAACTTACAGATGTATAAGAAGACAAAGTAGTTGACTTAGATCACTTTTCCATGCCTCTCACTGTTGTTCGATCCAGTCTTTCGACGTAGATTTTAGGGATAATATACGCATTTAAAAACATTATTTAAAAGACGGAATCAGGAGATAATAATGTATTTATTAACTCTTGCTAAATCTAAAAACTATTCAAATAATACATTAATTGAAGTATTTACAAAAATAGTTCAAAAAATATTCACGCTGATATATCAGCAGTGACAGCTCATCTGCTCAGAAACAAGCAGTGCTATAAAAAGTATTAATAGAATACAATTGTAAAACAATTTTCAAAAATAGCCTTACCTTCAAATAGTTGAAACTTCTAGTTATAATTATCTGAATTGTATTTTAGATAATCACAGTCCATTTTTTCGGCGAGTTCTCTTCTAATAAGAGAAATCGAATAGGCACGAACCAGCCAAGTTCCCATTGAGGCAACATGAAAGTGAATCCGAAACATAAAAACAGCCAATTAAAAAAAAGTGCGAAGGAGAACCATGGGTGAGATTGAAAGGGGAAAAAGAACATTAGCTGATTTTTACCTCAAAAAGGAGCATCCGAAAATCCGGTTCTAGCTAAGTTCTAAGACAGAAAGAATAGCTATTCGCCTTCGTCCACTATGTCACTTAGTTGTACGCAGTGAGCAAATTTTAGTGCTTTCCAAAACTATTTGGTGTGCAGCCCATCCTGAGTCTGTCTTACTTTTTTATTCATTTTCTGTCTTCTTTTCTCGTCTTGATCTTTTTTCGAAGATAATCGAACTCACAGAAGAGAACTCACAGAGAAGTAAGCAAGAAGAATAAAAACAAAAATAAGAATTTTAAAAATATTTTTGGTGAGTTCTGCAACTCTGCAGACCTAAAGGACGAGTCGTCACTATTTTCAGGTAAAGCTTATTAATACGCACAATGCTAAGAATTTCAGTATTCTGGTTCAATATTATTTTCCTTTCATTTCTTACATTTTTATTTTCTCAAGTTGTCCTTCTATTCTTTATCAAGTCGATAGTTGCAACTATCTGCAAATGAAACTGAGTAACATAATGCGTCATTGACAATTTATTTTAAATCCATGACGATTGGCTGATAAACCACTTGACACATATTTGCATTTCGCAGTTTTCTATGTTGAATAAATTTGCATTTCTGCCAGAAACGTATCCGTATAAATTTGTGAGCAGCCCCTTGATATTTAAAAATTAAGATATATTTCTAAGTTTTGCAGACAGAATCGTGAAACTTAATTTATGCATAGATGAGTGTAAGAGGAACATTTCACTCATGACACTTTTGCTCTATGGGGCACGTATAAAAATTTAATTTTCTTAACTATTTTTTTTTCAACTTCCACAGAAATCAATGTGTTTTCACACAAATTTCTACCTTATTTGATGAAACTTTGTAATTGGAAGTATATTTCTAAGTGCAACATTTAAGGAAATAAAAGTTTGTTCCACCTTTTTGGGACACCCTATATATGCTTCAAAATGATTAAATTATTTTAAACAATATTTTTCGTTTGCAGGGCAATTAATTGAATTGGGAAATTTTAATGTAATGTGAGAGTAAATTTAATTTTTTATAAACTATATGGACAACGATTCTATTTAAAATCTACTCAGAGTTAAAGAAAAAGACATAGTATTCTAGTTATAAATTACGTCGAAACAATTGATTTGAATTAAAATAGGATAGAAATAACAAAATATTCTTAAAATGCACTAAGTAACTGTATAAGAAACATTTTTATCTGGATGCCTTTTCCAGAATCATTAGACAAATTTCAAAGTTTCTAGGAAAAGGAGGGCCAAACTTAAATAAGAAATTAAAAACCGTTTAAAAATAGTTTGAATTGAGTAAAATTTCTATTATCTTACAACCCAAAACTTCCTGAAGTTACAAAGCTAGAGATGAAAATTATGTCGCGATCTATCTTTTACAAAAGTTTAAAGCAACTTGTTTAAAACATTTGTTCTGAAGAACAATTGCCTAACACCACTTGTCAAAGACGATGTTTAGCCGTTTTCATGAATAGTAGGCAAAAAACTTACGTTTTGCTTAAAGCTTAAATATACAAACTTTCATTCAAGATTAGTTATTCTTTAAAACCAATTTTAGGGAATAGCTGAAATTTCTCATAAACATGTTTGACTTCGCCGAAAAATATGTATTTTTTACTTTAAGTTAAGTATTGTAGGTTTATTTACCTTCTAAAAGGTCTATTATCTGTGAAGATAGTTTACCTTTAGGGCTATTGACTTCATCACGAAGTATTTTGCTCTATTCTTTCAAATGTTTGAATAATTAAAGTTATGTGTAATTAAAGCAGAGTAGTATTATTTTTAACTTAACAAAACTTAAGTTCCTAGGGCAAGAAATGAAGAAAAATAGTTCTTACTTAGAACAACTCGTATTATTGTATTTATGGAAACAATGAAAGCACGAAAAATAAAGCTTTAATCTTTTCACAGAATCTTAGTTGAGACAATAATCTTCTTAATATCCTATCAAATCTATAATGAATGTCAACATCCAGAATTAAACTAAAAGTTCCAATAATATATAGTTAAGGAGTAATATATTCGAAATTATCCGTTCTATGTATACACATCAGTGGTTTTTAGACAGCTTATCGGCTTAGAAGTAATCAAACAAATAATTCCCAAAGTAAATAACTATTGAGACAGGAAACCACGCTTACGGGCCTTCATCTATTATCATTTTTAATCATTATTATATTTATTGCATTATAATAAAATGGTTTATTATCGTTTTATAAGAGTTTAAAATAGCGGAAAACATTGATTTTTTAAAAAAAACTTTTTGGATTTCCTGATATAAACGGATAATTCAAAGATAAACTGTTAATCTCAGATTGTATGAATTATAAATGAAAAAATGAAATTGAAAAAGAAGAGAAGAAGTGACGAGTAAATAAGAATTCCCCATGAGTATTTAAAAAAAAAGAATTAAGCTTTAAGTTCATTAGGGGTGAAAATTTAAATAAATTTCTTTTCCAGAAAATGTTAATAATTTTTTTTTATTTCAAAGTAAGATGACGTAAATTACTATTATAAATTCGGAAGAATTTTCTGTTCTGCCAAATGCATTAAAACATATTTTAAAGTGTTTAGTTAATGTATTTTAATTAAATAATAGACTTATTTATGCATTAATTATGTATTTTTTATAAATTTATTTTTTTTTACTTCTAGATATTTCATAATATGAATTCCTGTTGTTGTTGGGGATTTTGGGGGAATATGAGCCCCTGAATTTCACTACACAGTGTAAGCGTTTAGGGTACCCTAACCGTTTACACGACGTATCCTTGGTGTACAACACCGACAAGCACGAATCCACCACCAGGCGATTACGGTCCGGATTGGATGAAATATTTCTTAAAGTATGGCTAAAAATTATTTAACTTTACTTTATAAGGTAAAGAGTACCAATTGTTTTGCATTTACCTATGAATACTTAACACTTTCGATGACATTAAACATTTGAATGCGTTGCATTATTTTTTAAGTGATTGCGATGTTCCAATTTCTCAGAATACCACATTTTAATAGTTTTATATACACTGAATGTTATAGCCCTCACATCGATATAGATGAAATTATTCAACCAGGTTGACGTGACTGTCATAGCAATAGAATAATCTCTACTAAAAATAAAGGAAAATGTGTGTTTGTCTGTGTGTGTTGGGAGGAACTGGATATTATAGTTGCTGTTGCCTGCAGTAGATGGCGCGGCACAAGATTAATCCGTAAAAAGGTTAGTTGGCGTTCGGTCGGGAGTGAGGCTGGTTGTTGATTGAGAATGAAGAATCTGATAGGATTTTTGTGTGGCCATGACTCGAAATAATGAGATTTGTAAAGTATAATTTCTTATCCTTATGTTAAATGTATTTGTGTGTTTGTCTATTTATGTCGTGCTGGTCCTGTGTGTCATTAATAAACTAAATTAAAAAAGAAATATTGCCTAATTTCTCGGCTGCATTTTTATATGACACTACAGTGTGTGTGTCTGTATGTGTGCGTCTGTGTATGTGTCTGTGCGTGTGTGTGTCTGTGTGTTGGTGCTCTACAGGGCAGACCGCCGGATTTAAAGCTTCGAAAATTGGCACGAACATTCTTTGGAGGGTTGGAATGTGCATCTCGTTGCCGGTTTTTTGAAATCTTAATTAGAATTTTAATTAATTAAAAAAATAAGTGAAATTTGGCGTTTTTCCTTATTAACTTTAGAAAATAGTACAGCACAAAAATCATTTTTGCCTAAATCACTAATTCATCATCACCATCTGAGAGCGCAAACAATTATGTCTGTCTTTTCAAAGAACCTCTGATGTTAAAGGCGTAGGACTACTTTTCTCGTGTGACTCTTTTGTTTCTCGTAAGTTTTGAAGTTTAGGTAATTTTTTTTGAAACTTCTGTTGTTACCCTTTATCTCTAAATTAAGACATTAGTTATGTTTTTAACATATGTAGTTACCGAGATATAGAGGATCGCGTCACCATCGCGTATTTTTGCCCAACTTTGAGATTCAGTAGTCACTGAACTACAATTCCGATTTTCAAATTGTTTTCTGTAACTTCTGTTGTTACCCTTTATCTCTAAAATAAGACATTAGTTATGTTCTTAACATAAGTAATTACCGATGTTATTCATACCAAGTTTTGCGGCATTTTGGCGTGTGAATCAATTTCCTTCCTGAGACCTCAATGGGAGGAACATAGTCCTAAGTTAAAAGTTAAATAAAGAAATTTAGAGGAACAAATTTGCATATCGTCGCTTAACAAGCAACAGCACCTATCAAAATTTTTTGAAATTTCAAAGATGTAGTCTGATGATGATGATGCCTCAATTTTTTAAACTTCTGATAAGAACATGAGACCTCAATGTTCCTACCAGATGTGAAAAAAATTCCGAAATATTCGTTGTTGGTTGCGAAAAAATGAATATTTTCTACATCTTCTAAATTTCAAAAAAATTGAGATACGTGATGTTGCTTGTTAAGCGATGATATAAAGGTACAAACTAAACTTATTGGTTTATTATTAGAATTGAAAGCTTCAAAGCCAGATTTATTAAAATTCCGTGTCAAAATTGTTAGAGGCGGAATATGCAGGTGGTATATGCCACTGATGAAAGCACTATCTGGGTAACAATGTGGACTTATTTTCACAGTCTTGACATTGGAATAAAGCGAATTTTATAACTTTTTGTCTACAGCAGTATTTGTAGCAGATATCGGAAATTTAAGACGACTAGTGGATCCGTGCCCGTCTGAGAATGGCTTTCAACCCACCAAGCATATTTCAGATTTGATTGTCACAGATTTACTAACGAAAGATGTAATATAAAAATTCGACGGGAGGCTGTCTCTGCGAAACGGTCACTGGGATTGAGGGGCGTAAACTTACTTACCTTACTCAACTGCGACTTTCCGTGACTAAAGTAGCTCTATGTGACTATTAACACTACAGTGACTATTAGTCTAGTGTGTCTATGTGACTCTATCTATATAAAATTCTTCGTGATTTTCACCAACTTTGCAACTCGACTGTGACTAAACCGAAATTCCAAATTCTAAAATTCTTTTTGCAGTCTTCAATGTCACCCATTATGTGTTAAATGAAACTAAAACCAACTCTATATGTTATTTGGTTGCGGAGCTATAAGCGTTTAAAAATACCACGAAAAGCGTCATGATTTTTCCCTTTCCCGACACCCCATTAGACCACATGGAGAGACGTAAGTCTACGTCAAAATCTTAAGAACACTGGCACAGTGCTTAGGAAATAAAAAAACAAGATAATTAGAACTGATGAATCAATTAATACTAACTTTCGTTTTGTTAACAACTTTACTTTTAACAATTACTTTCGTTCTGTCCGAGTAAAGATAATGCAGAACCCACTAACACACACAAAAAAATGCATTACCAAACACAAAATAAGAAAAAAATGCTGAAAGCAAATCTTAGCAAAGCATGCATCACAAAATCAAATCTTTAAGTAAAGGGGGCCTTTCACTATAAGAACAGTTAAGGAAAAAATATTAAATGCAAAATATACATTATTCAATTCCAAAATTAAGTACCAAAGAGAAAGAACCCTTTTAACAAAGATGAATGTACAGGGTGGTGATAAATTATTCAAACTATTTCAAAAATT
Source organism: Araneus ventricosus (assembly GCA_013235015.1). Classification (NCBI taxonomy): domain Eukaryota; kingdom Metazoa; phylum Arthropoda; class Arachnida; order Araneae; family Araneidae; genus Araneus; species Araneus ventricosus. The sequence goes on from BGPR01008139.1 coordinate 26,975, forward strand.
AATTAAATAAAGCTAATAATGATACAATTGCGTTCTTTTTTTAACGAGAGGAAATAAAAAAAGTTTTTCTGATAGGTTACGTACTATTACGGCTAAAATTGCTACAGCGAGAGATTTCCACACGCAATGTCTACCGATCAGCCGAAGCCGATGCGCGTTTTCTGTTTTTATTTTTATAGTTTTTCTTGAATATCTCGAAAACTATTCAATTTTCGAATTATAAATCATTTAACAAATTAAAGAGAATAAAACTGCCTACAAATACAGGCTTTTATTTTTCTTCTAGCTTTAATAGTTTCGCAGATAATGGCTATCGAAAAGGGGAGGTGTCCAATAATTTACGACCACCTAGATAACTGTAACGGCGCTTTACCTATGTGAAAAATATTTTAATGCGCATTCATTAAGAAAAAGGAGTTTTTTTATTAATTTTTGAAATGGGTCCAATAATTTATGACCATCCTTTATTTTAAATTATTAGCATGGGAAACAGAACTCATAAATCAATTGACACTAACTTCCAACTTGTCCTTGAAGCGATGGTATAATAAATCAGCATAAATAAACAAGAAGTAAAACTACTGAACTCAGTTCATTTATACCTGAAAAAACGTGTCTGAGTTGTTTGACGTCAATTTGACGCCATAACAAAAATCGTATTTGCGCGTACGATAATGACGCAGACCAAAGAGACGAGAATATTTTTGATTCTATTCTCATTACCGACATCTGTGGACTTTTATAATATAGATGAAACTACCGTCTCTTTTTATAGCAACCAGCTATGATAAGCTAACCGATTAGCATTCACATCAAGTAATGGGCTTCTAATTTACGCAATGGGCCATCTAACAAAAATTTTTAAATTCACAAAGGAAAGACAAAAATAAATAAATAAATAAAACGAAAAGAAAAGAAAAAAGAAAATACTCAATAAACCAGCTAGCCACTAATTTTAAATCCCTCATAATTTCAGAAAATTAAATCTGTATAGAGCTGAATGCTTCATAATGGGCTTATAAATTTGGATGCTACAGTATTCATGCCATTTTGCATCACAATTTAAATGAATGCATTCTTGTTCAAGAATTGTTAAACGTAATTAAGCTGTCTCCTACATTCCCCTACGCTACTAGTTAATATAAATTATTAAACTGATGTCAGAACTGACATGTATTATTACTAACATTATGTCAGAACTAACTAATCGTGAAATATATACAGACAGATTTAACTAGATACCAAACACGTAATAATAATTGATTTGTTTCAAGTTTTAACTAATAAATGCCTGCATTGAGACATTTTGAAATATTCTACGCAGTTTGTAATATAATCTATTATTATAATAAATCTAACTTTTTGAGAAAATTCAATAGATTTATAAGAATCAGATAGTTTAATTTATTTTTAAGAATGTTACGTATTATTATTTTTTTGTTTAATGTAACCAAAACAATACAGTTCTGTTCGGAGTTGTAAAAATAGTTAAGAATTTGTCTTCAATGCTATTTATTTTTAAACTTGCTAAATTTTTTTATTTAAATTTTTGTATAAGTAATAACTAATTATCATGCGACATGTGTAATGCTGCAAGAGCTGGCATTGTAGAAATTATTTTAATGAAAGATTCATTGTAGCATTGTAAATTTTCATTATTTTATCTAGTTTTTGGAAACTCTTTTTATTAAGAACCTTTTGTGTATCCATTTACATGAATATTACTATTGTATAAGATTGTACTATATATTTGTCAATTAGAGATTAAAATTTAATAATTATTTTGTCGAGTTTTGAAAGCAACCCACACCAGTTTCTAAAATTAAATGATCTTATAAAATTAATGAGATTTACAACCAGTATAAATTTTATTGTTTGTCGTTATCAGATTTCTACAATTACAAAGAATGCGATATTTTCCATTAACCAATGAGAGCCACGGTGGCCTAGTGGTAAGGTCTTGGCCTCAGGGTCGGAAAGTTCAAAACTCGATTACGCTGACTATCTGCCGTTTATGCGGATCTGGTGCACAATAAATATGCCGTCGTGGGTCAAACGTCCGCCCACTGGTGTGGTGTGGAAGCTTGGGTCGCGGTTCAAAATTACGAGGACTGTCCCAAAATATCCGTCAAGTTGCTTTTAAACGGGGTGTTAATATATCTTTGCTAAACTCAGCCAGCAGTAAGTATAGTAAATAGTTATTAGCAGTATATTATTAAATATCCTTAACAAATGAGACCCGTGGTGGCCTGGTGAAAAAGTCTGGTCCTTCAGGACCGGACGGTAGCGGGTTCGAGACCCGATTCCACAGAATACCCACGATTTGTTCCAGCTTGTTGTACGACAAATTCCGTATAGGTTCAAAATATCCTCCCTTCGGAGTGGTGCGGAAAGCAGGCTACCAGCTCAGATTTGTTGCAGCTTGCTGTACGGAAAATTCCGTATACTATCAAAATGTCCTCCCTCAGGAGAGGTGCGGAAAGCAGGCCACCAGCTCAGATTTGTTCCAGCTTGTTGTATAACAAATTCCGTATAGTATCAAAATGTCCTCCCTTAGGAGTGCTGCGGAAAGGAGGTTACCAGCTCATATATTCTCGTCGTCGTTTGTTCAATATTACGAGGTTCATCCTCAACTAGGTAGCATATTATTGTATCAGAACGAGAAATTAATACTAAATGAAATTTGGTGTTAAAATGCTTTATTTTCGGTGATGAACTTTAAAATTGGTCCTAAAATCTTGCGTTATGACTGTTTAGTATTCTGCTTTTCAATAATGATTCATTGTTAGACTTGGTTGAAGTCTCAAAAGAAAAAAATGAAGGAGTTCCATTCTTTAATAACTGAAACAGCATACATACTTCTCTGCCTTTCCTGCCACAGAAAGTCACAAGGACCTATTTCATAGAATTATTGTTTATTTTCGCAGAACATACTGTAGCGAAATGGTGAACTCACATGATTGATAACACTCATTGAAAAATATATACGAAGAAATTAACCTGTTAACAGTGAACTTGCCGCTTTTTTGAAGACGTTGTACTTTAAATTTTTCAAAATAAATAAAAATAAAAAAATAAAGAAATTAAGATATTTCATGGGATTAGAGTACACCACACGCCTTGAGAAAAAGGTTTTCGGTGTTATTATGAAGAATAAGAACCAGTTATTTGCAAAGAATGCTGACGTTCACACTGCAAATCAGAAAGCCATATTCGGAAGAGCTCAATAACACATACACATTCTTGTTATTAATAAAGAGAAGAATCTGTGAAAAGCTGAGCTTATTTGTTACTGCTGTCAACAAAATAAAGAAGTAAAATCGTCTTTTCGTAGCAATATATTTTAAATTTTGCGATAAGATTATCAATTTCATTTTCATATTAGTACAGAAAGTACTCCTATCAGAAACGAAATAGTTCATATTTATTTTTGTCAATAAAATGAAAAGGGAAAAATTGTTTTCCTCAAGAAAAAGGTAAATAAAGCTACAAATATGACGAACAACTCGATTACATACACCTGGTAACATGGAAAACAGACTAGCAATACTTGATATTTATTTTACCAAACGATATTTTTTTCATATATTCTTAACATAACTCCTTTCCATTTATTTTCAATTAATTTCTTAGAATTGAATTATCATTTATTTCGTGAGTTCACATTAAATGTATGCTGAGTCCTAAAATAAATTTCAAATCCAGTTTTCTTATACTGTGGAGGATAATGAAACTAAATGCTATTTTCATTATAATCATATTTTTCTAATCCATCTGTTGATGAGCTATTCTTTATGGCTGAAGTTCGAATGCGAGTCTGCTAATCCAATTAAAACATTTATAAGAATCAACTAAAATTGAATTAAGAATAGACGTATTCTAAACCCGAGAGAATTTTCAAATGAAAAGATGTCTGAAATCTGATTATTTGATTTTTATTTTTAAAAAAGTGAAGCGTGAAATTTAATGGGATTTTATTCTAAGAATCTTCTGTTTTGTTGTCGAATAAATTAAGACAGCTAGTTAATCTCAGACCATTAAAAGGCTAAGAAATGAACTTCAATTAAAACTCATAATCTAATAATTTATCATGCCTTATACGTAACACGAATTTCATAATATTAATCCCCATATATTATTATTTTAGGAGACTTAATTAGTATTTCCAAAAGAGTTTTTTTTTTAAAATAGGCTCATTTTTATAAAATGTCTCATATCTGCAAAATAATTTCATTGGTAAATTTTTTATTACATAATAAATCTAAAGAAAATCTAATTTTCACAGAATGATATAGCACTTTGGATATAACAGTAAAATAAAAAATAGCTTAGTTTTTATGATGAAATGTACTTAATTTTCTGTGCATAATCATACTCGTTCACTTTATGCATCTTAAATTAACTTTTTAATAATGTATGAACTTTTAAATGCAATTACGCAGGTTGATAAACATTCGTTTCCCTCTATATCGTTAGTTGCGACATGAGAAATTGCGATGTGCATAATCCTATTTATAATTATATGGATGAATCCTAAAAGATTAGGAACAATAAAGATAAATTATGTATTTGTAAATCATTATGTATACGTAAAACATTGAAAATTTAAAAAATGGGATTGCACATGCTTTATTCTGTATTTTCTTAACGATATTAAAAAGATAGCTTTAACCTAGAGCAATCAAAAATAGTGGTAAACTGAACCACGAAGTTGATTTAAAAGTATAGCGCATGCACACACATCATAAAATAATGAACAGCATCAGTTTAATTTAGTTTTAGATATATTGGCTTCCCGTTTTGAAAAAACACAACGATTAATTTGGGATGGATGGATCTTGTAATTTTGAGCAGCTGTCAGATTATGAGGACGTCAACGGAACTGACACCCCTCTCTCCGAGCTTCCTCACCAGACCAGAGAGAGGGAGTTTAGTCATCTTTTTAAATATGATGCTGACCAGGCCCACATACACGGCGGATCTCCAGTGGAATCAGGTTTCGGACCTGGAGCCGCCACTGGGCCAGTGCGTCCACAAAGGACAGTATGACTTCAAAGAGGGGAATCTCTTTCCAGCCGTAGCATCCAGGTCCGTTGAAGAACAATTGCTGCTACAGTTTGGAGAGTGAGGTCGGAGTCCTAATGGCCTTCACCGGCCCCGACCCAAGCAGCCGGAGGCCCCCAGCGCCGGCGAGTTTGGGCACCTTTATCGATATGATGCTCACCAGGCCCACATATACGGTGGATCTTTAGTGGGATAAGGTTTCGAACCTGGGTCCGTTGAAGAACAATTGCTGTAATAGTTTGGAGACTGAGGTCGGAGTCCTAATGGCCTTCACCGGCACCGAACCTTACAGAAAGAGGCTCGTATCGCCGTCGGTCAGGGGAGCTTAGAACCCAGTTACTTAGAAGGGGATTTCTCATCCACGTACTCGTGGTGTTCTCCTGTGGGAGCATTTGAAAGAATCACAGGAACCACTTTGTGTAAATTCCTAATATGTAAAACTTGTAGCTTTTAAAAAATATGCACGCAATTTAATTAGTTTTAATGTGATCAATTTATGCGTCCATGTTAAACATTAAATGACTGCAGCATTTCAAATTTTTTAGTCTACTACGTATCGTGCAGTTACTGTTCACGTTCAGAGCAATTTTTTCTGATTTAAATAACAGTTTTATTTGTTTCATATTTTCTTCAATAATAAAATTATATTTATTATATTAGATTTTAAATTAGGATTTTTTGCATTTTATTAGTAATTTAAATTTGAAAAATTTATTTCATCTCATTTACAGTTTACATTTGAATCATTCACCTTCTTTAGCATTACTTGAGTAAGTCTAATTTACATTACATCAATATTTTGAGGATTTATAAAATTAGATTTATTTTTTATTTTTTTCATGTTAGTTAATGAATATTTATACCAGTGTGTTGGTTAGTATTTTTATAGAATTGGGTTTAAAGAAGCACTATACACAATCTGATGTAGGTTTTAAAAATTCTTGTGACTTCTCACAGTTCATGTTTTCGATAAGTCTTAATTTTTAAATGGAAACATGAAAAATATTTTTGTATGTCAGTTGTCTTATTTTTTGGAACTGTGACAACCAAATCTGAAAGATGACTTTTTTGTACTTTCTATAAAGTTTGCGCAAAATGTAAGCAAAGCGTAAGCTGTTAATGACAATCACATCGTCACTGAATGATACAGATGCGCATTTAGATCACATGTGCAGTTACGTTTGTCATGTGACTATGATGCCACATATATTGATTCCATTGAGATGAAATAAATCAGCCTCCGGGAAAAAAAGAATATAGAGGCTTTATGGTAGACCGGGGCTGTTGGCCATAGGGCCACGTTGGGCCAGTGGCGATATTTTTAATACTTTTAGGTATTTAACGCTGCCATTCCAGACAACTGTGTATTATCCCGCCTTCCTTCTTCCGCATCAGCGTCATTGAAGAATTAGTGTTCAGTAAAGAACCAGCCAGAATTTTCTAATTTTTGCTAAGCTGGGTAAATTTCCTCACTTATGAATAATCATTTTTTTCTTTGCTTATAAATTATAATTTCCATTTTTACAAATAATATTCAGAAAGATAATTCTTCATTGTTACTTTAGGGATTTTTTGCTTATCGAAATGCTTTCAGAATAAATTCCTACACTCATGAGAAACAAAAATGGCGATATGGAGCTAGTTGGGCCATTCCGCATGGGGCACTTTGGCACACAGGGTTTGTCAGGATGTGTTTTATAGAAATATCTCTGAATATGTGGGATGGAATTGTACCAGATTTATTATGCAAGATACTTGTTATGAAAAACCATGTGGACTCAATTTTGATTATAATTACACAATACTATTGGACGATGACCATAAAATCTGTATTTCAGTTTCTATTGTATAGAAATGCACAAAATCTGTATATAATACACATAATGTAAACAATAACACAACTACGTTAATTAAATTAATAAAGTATAATAATATAGAAGAATGTTTTGTGATAGTCGCATTTTGTTAGTAGTGGCTCAACTTACCCCGCGGTCGGGCAGGTTGGGTCAAGCGACTTGGTGTCAGTTTGAGGTTTTAAATTAATGCTGATAGTTTTTATATTCAAATTTCACTATGTCGAATTATTTCTGAAGGTTCACTAATCGTGTCCGCTTAAAAAATTTTAAAAATTTTGAATTAGCCTCTTTAAAAAATTCTTAGAAGAAAAAACTGCCCAACTAGCCCCGGTTTACCCTACTTAGTGGACGACATTTTCTTTCTGCCTTGACCGTATCAGATCGGCAATAGTTTTGGCAATGGCAATTGTTGGCAATGGCTTTGATGGCAATTTTCCTTTGTTTTTTCAAGAGGATTGAAAAGAATTTTGGAGTGAATAGGGGATAATAACCTTTGGAGCTGAAAATCCCACAAACCCCTTTAATCAATCAATCAATCAACCGCCTTTAGGAAAAGTCATAAATTTAAGCGAAAACAGGAATACAGTTTCTTAAAAAAATGTATTGCTAATATTTCTTCATTTTTCATGAAAAAATCTCGGAATTTATGAAATTCAAATGACTAATTCCAGGAGCCAAGTTTTTAATTTAATTTTTGTTAGTTTTTGCATTTATAGGAAATTGCATTTTAAATAAGCTACTAGCTTGACATTCGCAAAATCTATGATTTTGTCAGCGGATAATGAAAATAATTTTATGCAACATGCAGTAGCGTAGAGGTTTTTTAAAAGTCATGTAGTAAAAGTCATAAAAAGGAAAATGTTGGAAAAATCAGTTGAATGCATTTTTATGGATTGGAATCTGATGTTGAAAAAGTTTTGCGCCTATTTTTTCTCTGTTATTGAATTACAGTTCTCTTCGGAAAAATTCAAAACGAAATATAGTTTTATGCTTTCTGCATATAAGGAAAATTAATTTAAAATATATTAAAATTTTTTTACGTTCTTCTAAAATTTTTCTCAAAAATGTTACATAATGTTCAAATCCTATCATAAGAGAAAATGTAACTGTTTTTCGTTTCAACAATTTCTTCAGAAAATAATATTCTTTTTAAGAATTTTTCGTCTTGCTTTAGAGTATGAAATCCGTCCCTTGCTTTTTATTTATTTAAAATTTAATATAAAAGCAGTGAATTTATCTTTGTTGCTCTCTTCATCTTTCCTACATTTATTTATTAAAGAAATTTCAACATTTCAATTCTACTTTTCTACATTCTGCAACTTCACTTTTGTATCTGACGATGCTTTGGCAGAGAAAAGATCTCATACGGAATATCTTTTATAAAATAAAACAATTTAAAAACCTTTACATTTTTCCCTTTTGATGGAATGTGGAATTTTCTTTTCACCTTGATATCATTTTGAAAATAAAATTTATTACTGTTTGCTTTTATAATATTAAGATGCATTTCACACTTTCTCCAATAAATAAATGAAAAGAATTTCCTTTAGAAACTTCACCACCCAATTTTCTAAGATTTTCATTTAGCTCTTTTGTCTCGGCCAAAGTGAAAATAGGGATGGGAAAAACCAACCGGTTTTAACAGAAAATCTGGTAATTTTTTTGTCCCGGTTATAACCAGTTTTTTTTAAAAAAATCCAATAATCGGATTAAAAAACAAGATCGGAAAATAGGCTCGATTTTAGGTTCGACTCGACTAAAATTCACCAAGTTATGGAGCTTTCAATTTCATCATCTTAAACCAATCAACATCCTCGAGGCGACTGTTGGTTGGCGGATTACTGAAATAATCTTCATGAACAGATAAATATTGGTTAATGGATTAATTTCCTATAAAAATAATATTAATAAAAAATTTTGTCTTCAAATGGCGTTTGTTTTTTAAAATAAAAAAAACCGAAAACCGGTTATTTTAAGCGGTTATAACCGCCAGGTTAAATCGGAAGTGAAAAAACCTGAATAACCGAAAACCGGTTATTTTCGCTATAACCGCCATCCCTACATGAAAATCACATCCCGATTATTCCGGTTCGTATGGCGACATAATTGTAGAATTGCATATAAATGCATATAAAGACTGCAACTGCAGCTTGTACCTCATCGTCCGTTGTAAATTGCCAAGAGCGAAATTTTACTACTCACAGTGAATCAGTTTTATACCAGTTGAGGCTTTCTTATGAAGTATAAAGATAATTTAAGGTACGTAGAAAGAAAATCAATATTTTGAGCAAAATAGAGCCATAGATATTAGCTCTGGAAAAATGTGCTGAGTTCTGGCAAAATAATCTGTGACTGAGCTGAGTTGACGCTGAGGTTGAAGACGGAACTGATTTGGCAGACAGGAGAATATGATCGACATGTACAGTCGCGGAAAAAAAAGGATCCACCCAGACTTATTCTGAGATCGTTCATTGGGCATTAAAAAAAGCGTACACTAAAATATTCTATGGTTAAAAATTTCATAAGGGGTCAACTAAATATTTAAAATTGCACTAACTATAAAATTTTCAATAGCCACACACATTTTTAATGTTATAAATAAATTTCTCATGAAGAAATACCCTAGGAAATAAATTTTGGCTAATGTGCCATGAATATGTCGGAAGATATTCGACATTTTGTGTTCTAAATAGAAAAGGGGTCGTCTCCACATTTAGATAATGAAGTTCTCTGCTTGCGTTTAAATGTCGGTAGTAGCATTTTAAATTATTTCGCACTTTAAATGTTATTTTCAAAGAAATAATCTACATTTTTGAATCGGTAAAACTTGATGCCTAAAATTAAACAGTGTAAAATTACATCACTTTAATTTATAAAATTTTAATTTACATATTTAAATAGTTAAATGTTCATATATTTAAATTTTATGAAACAAAGTGTTGTAAAGATTATATTTAATAATGAAAACATTTTCGAATTATAAGACAACTCCTTAAGTACATTGTTCTATAGCGAAAATAGACAATTTAATGTAACTTCAAAACTTCTCCTAGGAATATGCTGAAATTTTCCATACACTTATCAAATTCTCATCTGGTTCGATTTATAAGTATTTCTATTCGAAAATTTTTAACATCAATTTTGATAAAATGTTTCATGTGCTCAAAATTATTTTAAAATAAAAAATAAAAGTGTAAAATGAGCAGAATAATTCATGCTACTTCATAAAAAAATTCTAGCTCAATAGTTATATTATTTCTTAAGATACCGATAAAAAATTAAAATTTTACTTTATCATTAGAAACTCAAAATTTCATTTGCTTATAATTGCGAAACAAAAAATGCTGGGATGATGAAGCTTGGTATTTCACCATAAAGATTTATATAGTATCGAAATTTTTTAAGAAAAAAGTGTGTTTCTATTGAAAATTTTGAAATTAGTGATATTATGAATATGTATATGACCCCTTATGGAAATTTTAAACATGAAACCTTTTACTGTTTTAATACGCTAAGAACGACGGCAAAATAATGTTGGGCGGCTACTTTTTTTCCTCGACTGTACATGAAATTCTATTGTTAACCGAGGAAATAAAATAAGTCAATCTCATTCGAGAGTGTGGAATATGAAACTTACATTTTATAAAATAACCCTATTTAAAGAATATGATTTGCTTAATAATTTGAAGTACTTTTTTCTATTCGAATTGTTTTGTGTATATTTTGCTTCTAATAACTTGAATTTCTTTTCTAATTTAAAGCACTGTTCACTTTTTGGTTTGTTTCATAATAAAATAATAAATCTTCATCACCTATATATGGATGTGAATTAGCATAGAATCAAAGATGACCTTCAAACGGAAAAAAGGGTAATTTTTCAATGATGGTGATTGAGTTCGGAAATTTATCTCTAGTTCTGGAATAAGTAACCGATCCAGCTGATCTTCAAATTTTAGCTCGTTAGGTTCGGCAAGAGATGGAGATTTTGAGCCACAACACAAACCATGCCTACCCTGATAACAAGGGGAATGTGTAGGATAATCTATCCAGACCCAACAAAATATCGAAGACCATTTATGTTTAACAGATGTGCTGCCGAATGATACCTACAAGATATCTAACTAGAGAGAGACAGATTATACTCCACCACAATGCATGTAGGTCAAATGAGAGCATGGCGATGCAAAGAAGTCGGTAATAGGAGAGATAATGAGAGACGAGGAATATCTGTTTCGAACATTGGCTAAACACTTATATCGAGCAGACGAGAAACACCACTTTATTCCTATACGAACAGCGAATAATTTCCAGAACTGAGGTATCTTAATCTAATTTATCACCGGGATACCTCTGTTTTCATTTCAAGAGAAAATGCTTGTCTTGAAGTTACGCCCGAAACTGGAAAGTATGGAGGGTTGCCAAGAATATAATTTCGCCACAAATAATTATCTCAACTTGCACAGATTACAATTTATAAGGTGGAAGTATATGTAAGTAGGCAACAATAGATTCTCGTTAATTAGTGATTTTACAAATGAAATTAAATGTTGATATAATTGTTCATATTCCAGGAAAATATCCAGCTGATTTTCAGAAGAAATATGCAATTGTGCCTAGGACAGCTTCATCTGTTATTAATGAAGACAAAGTCTAGAAATTATTATTTCTACTCACATTTCTATCACAGTTCAGTTGCAGCTTTATCAGGTATTCCATGTTCCCATATAATTTCGTAAATACTTTTTTTCAACATTTCAAAACTAAAATTGGTTTTAAAAGTAGTGAATAAATCAACTCTATGCGTCATCCTGAGACTTGAAATTTGGGTTTTGGAATAAAAGACAAAAAGTAAGAGCGACAGTATAAATGAATAACAAAAAATAGGACCTGTTAATTTAATTAAAAATCATTTAGAAAATATATATTTTATGAATAGTTATCTTTCGTTATTCAATATACAGAGGCTGTTCTTACATTTTTAGACAACCTTTAGTGTATTTACATAACTATTTTACGTATTTTTGGGTTTCAAACGTCCAATTTGTTAATCTTTATTCTTGATAATCTTTCTACATCGTAACTACCATGACAAAAATGAATTTTGTTGTATCGGAAGAGGTATTTTGTCTTATTCCCCTTAAACAGTTTCTAAAGTCAACAAAGGGTTCTAAGTTCGACGCATGAATAAAGCGCTTTTTAATAGTCCAAAAGCGCAAAAATTCATGGATTATACATGAGGAGAATTACCAGGAATATCAGTGAAGGGTATAGGCTCAATACCCATTTCTTGTTCTTTTTTCCCAGTTAATTAATAGTGGATTTTGTTGTGTGGCTGTTTGCTTTGCCTTGATGCACTTTTATTGATTAATGACATTGTGGGTAAAGAGAAGGTATTTCATATTTGAAGATTGGGCATAAAATATGTTCCTGATAGTATGTGGAATTGATCTTAACATTTTTATCCACTCTCTTAACTCTTGTTTTGCTATTATAAGAAAAATCAGCAACATATATAAACCCCTTAAAAAACTTTCATTAGATTTTTCGAACCATGTTCTTAAGATTTCTTTTCTCTAGATAATTTTTTTATAAAGAATTCTGCAAGGTGTTCAGTGTTCAGCGATATGATGTTGGGAAAGAGGAAGAACAACTTATTTTTTGGCCTTTCTAATATTCAAAACAGAGGTAATAATTTGTTTACAGTTGATACTGAGTATTTTAATGATTTTGCAACAAACCTTTGAATCGCAGGATTTTTTTTAACATTAAAGATATAGCCTTAGCAATATTCGAAGAATTGCGTTTTCTCCTCGGATACGTATTTGGAACAATTTTTCCACTTGAAACCAGACTTTGAGTATATTTTCCGTTCTTATCAACAATATTACCTATCGTAACTTTAGATATCGAAAACACGTGACCTTCACAGCGTCCTTGCGTAATTGAATAAGAATAATTCTCTTCAGTAAGAGCAAAAACGTAACCTTCCATCTATCTCTTCTTTCAAAGCGCTATTTTGCATGTAAACAAAACTTTTAAGTATCAGATGATAGCTTATTCTTACAAAAAATGTAATTGTTGTGAAAACAAATTTTTTCCAATCCGATTTCTTCCTACAGCGAAACAAAATTGTCTAAAAAATGAACCAACAGCCTCCGCAATACAGTTAAAAGAGGATAACCACTGTGAAAACAATTTATTCAGAATTAAATTTCTTTGAGAAAGAAAGGAAATACCAAAATATAAGGACGATATTTCATCCAAAATAAATCATTATGAGAATGGAAATTCTCATTTCGGAAAAAGATTTTCCTTGAAAATTAATTATTTTATAAGAGAAAATTATTATCTAAAAATATTCCAAATTTGTAAACTTACTTCCTTAAAATTAATATCATAAATAGAATTCTTGGATTATGTATATAATGTTTCAGGATGCTGTGACTTTGGTTGCTTTAAACCATACTCTCAGAATTCTAAAATTAAAAATTATAAATTTCAGTTATTTGTCCATTATAACGAACCTGATTTTTATTATTGAATCAGTTACTATATTTTTCGTACAACCAGTTCAATGGATCATGGTATAATTTTCTTCTCAAGACTTTCAAAGGAAGGATAATAAATTAAACCAATAAAAAACTATCTAAAGCGTTTTAATCAAATTTGCATGATGGAATCTAAATTGTATGGTTCAAATTCCGATAGTCCGGGATCCCTCCCAGTCCATGAGTTGGAAGACT
>BGPR01008139.1:40647-54492 GCA_013235015.1 Araneus ventricosus
CAGCCACCTAAAACGTCGAATCATACCTGCAATTGAAATTGCTACCTTGGAGAAGCTTCACAAGACATAGAAGGAGATTGACTGACGTTTCCACATTAGTTGAGCGACTGATGCTGCACATATCGAAACGTACTTAAATGAATATACAACTTTGCTCTTTTCTTAATATTTTACTGCAAATTTATATGCATACTTGTTTATTATGTTGGTTAATACAATTTTGTTAAAAAGTCAATATTTGTCGCTGAATTTAATACAGTAGAATTGGGATTAACCGTCCCCATCCGGACCAGGGCTGCGACGGATAATCCAATAGATGTATAACAGATATCTCTTAATACATATGTAAAGTAGTGTGATTTCATTGCTGCCTTGGGAAAAAAATAAAAATAAAATACTTTAGAAGTGAATAATATTACATACGTATTGTATTTAATTTCCAAAGCGATCAATACGAACTTTAATATAAGAGTAGTAGCGTACACAAATGTATTGTAATACTGCATACTTACGTTTTTAGACGGATAACAGAAACTGATGGTTAATCAAATATAACTGTACTCATTCTATCAAGCCGCATCGAAAATTTATTTTTCAAACTTTCCACGCAAAATTCTGTGTTCCTGCATTGTAAAATTCTGTATCTCGCTTTTTTTCATACGTATCTGTGCTCATGTACTTCAGGCCAATCTTTGAAAATATTTTTGTTCGAAAAATGAAAACCTATTATCGAAATGTTTGCTTTTACAAAACATTTTCAATAGACACTCGACATGAATGCACAAAGGCGAACTCTTTAAAAAATATAATGAAAATCATTTTTACTCTTTTGTTAGGTGTTTTTGTAAGTGTTATTCGAAAAGACTGGGTCAATATTTGATCACTAACAGTTTAAGAGATAATTAAGATCGGATATTTTCTTAATAATTTTATTCTTTATCTGCGTTGTGAAACTTCTCCTGTCGCATTTCTTGAAATCTAAATATTAACATCTGGTATAATTTCTTCACCCTATTGCATACTTTAATTATAAAGGTTTTTCTAAATTTCTCCCGCTAATGTAAATGCACACAATGCAAGTTTCTGATAAATAACTGCGTGCTTCATTAAGTGCTTCGACGAGAAAATAAAACTATAATTTTGAAATTATAATAACATTCAAGCTATTTTCAATATATTCTTAGTTTTGTATAAGAATAAGTCTATTTAATGAAAGGGCATTTTGAACAACCAATCTCCCTAATAGGCTACAAATTACGTAAGAATATTAATAATTACAAATCAAAGAAAATGATTCAAATTCTATTTAACTTGGAAATTAAAGTGTCTGGTGAATAACCCGAAGAAAAATGGCCATCCATTTGTATTAATAAAAATGTTTTACCTTTTAGTGACAGTTTTTGATTGATTTAAGAAAAAGAAACCGAAATGTTCGGTAAAAAAAGTAATACTTGAAATGAAGTGTTCCAGTAGTTAATTGCAAGGTATTATCTTTCCAGCTGTTTTTGTAACTCGATTTCGCAACAATGCGCTTTTTAAATTTGATTCGTTTTCTTCACTTGTTTACTTTTTTACCATCACCAAAATTGTCTTTAGCAATCGTCAAAGAGTTCGATTTAGAAATTTTGATGAATCTGAACGTTTTAGACGTCTCTGAGTCCGAACGAACCATATTTGGAAATCAGTGGCGTAGCGACCGGGTGGCAAGGGGGTATATATGCCCATGCGTCAGTTTTAGGGGGTGCCAGGAGACAAACTGCATTTATGCTATCTTTAAAGCAAAAAATGATGAGGGAATGTGCAAATAATACCATACTTCTGGCAGCATTTAAACTTTATAAGCCACTGGTGACGACAGGAATAAAAAATATTACATATTTCCCGGCACCAATTACTTTCGCTACGCCAATGACCACTTGGACAAAACGTTAAGTCGTTTAAGTCACTTTTTAAAATGAAACACTATGAGGGGCCGAAAAAATGCTAGATCCGGACGCCGTTTACACAAGATAAAGATGAAGACCGGGGGAGAAAAAATCATATTATGACCCGGGCGCAACTTAACCTCACTACGTCACTGTTGAAAATCTATTTGTATACCAGTGCCCTCTCACATTTTCGTGGAGTATGACGAAACCACCTGCCAACAACTTCCAGCTATGCTTTTAAAATCAAAAAAATATAAGGGCTCTCGTAACAAAATACTTCAGTTACTGAAATTCGTTAAAGAAAATGAAAACCTTCCTAATATGTTTCATGACTTAATAATGACGATACTTCAGAAAATGAAAATTCTTCTCCCAACCCACATGAAATGCAATATAATCTTCGCCAAAGTCACCACCGCGATGGAAACAATCAAGATCTAACCAACCCACAAGTAACGACATTTCCATAAGTTCCCTCTTCCATTATGGATTTCTACGCCGACATTTCTTTCTGCAAGACGTAACCAATCCGTAAGTAATGACATCTTCTCCCCTCCGTTAATATGGTTTCCTACATGCGGTTTTTCCCATTTGCAATCGAGTACATTCCTTTGACGCCAATGGAACTTTTTTTATCCCTATGTTTCTTTCAGGTCGAAGAACTGCAAATGAAATCTCGAAAATCGTGTGCAGACCGAGCTCTCTCTGCAACTTAAGTGCAGGATGCAAGAACAAAGATTTACGCGCAACATTTTTCTCTGTCTTTTGTTCCAGATCCATCTATTAAACTGGTACTGGCTTGACTAGTTGGTACCGGTTGGCACGGGCATGAGAGGCTGGTGTTGCTGCTCTTGCTGTGAAAACGATGAGTGAAAAGTGTAAAAAGCTTGACAGATGACATTTATAATATGATAGTTAAAGCAAGTATGTGCCTAATTTTTGACTAAATCCATCGCGAGGTATACTGTCTGTTTGTCTTGACGCAATGAGCTAACTAAATGGAATTTGATTCCTGGTCTTGACAGTAAAAGTATTGCTCTGTGTCAAATTTTGCAATGGATAGATGTCAAATACTCTTCACAATACAACGAAACTAAACACAAAACGTCGTAGATAATGTAAGTAAGGTAGGGGGACCGAATATAGCCCACTTAAGTCATTATTTTAATCAGAGGACTAATTCATGTGCAAATTGTGTAAAAATCGGTCTAATCTATTATCTGGACAGTTTTCCAAAAACAAACTGAATTACAACTTATTATTAACACACACTTAAGTTTAACCCACACGCTCAAATTTTTTTTGTTGTTTTTTGGCGTCGGTGGCATTTCTCCTACTAAAACAGTGTTCCTAATGTCGTCCATTATTTGTTCTTAAAATGGACTGAAATAAAGTGTAACTTATGTTATGATCATACATTTTTTATTAAACATGAAAATTAAGGCAGAACAAAATTAAAAGTAATACAAGAGAGATTTTTTGTAATTTTAGGAATATAGTTAAAGTATCCTTTTAACAATTTCCCTGAAATAAAACTTCGAAATATAAAAGAATTTAGGAGCATTATCAGGTGATAGGACATCAACCATGAATTTTAAGGCATTTTTTATTATAGTGTCCTTCAAAAGGATAAGGCAAAAATGGGAATACTCAAGTGGTCGATATTGGGAACAACCTTATCATCAAACATGGCGGTCTCCCCCTTCGGAATCAGACTACAAGCCAAGAAAAAACTACCCCAAAATGTAGCCATTTATAGTCACTATCACTGTCTCAAATCATATAACATTATCATTCGAACCTTACTGATTATACTAAAAGTAATGAAACATGATTATCAGCTTTCCTTACACGAAAATCAACAAAACTTACCAGAGAAAAGAAAAAAAACAAAGGTTCAGGTGGCTTCCTCAAACAACCACTGTTTGAGGAAAGTTTTGTAGTTCTGGGAGTGGCCACCATATACCACCACAAATCAAGAAGAAACCCAAACAACTACTGTTTGAGGAAAGTTTTGTAGTTCTGGGAGTGGCCATCATATGCCACCACAAATCAAGAAGCAACCGTGTTAGTCGATATTAGGAATGTATGCGAAATTTGGGACCCTTACCTTACACATGAAACTACTAGGAGGAGAAACCCTCTCACTGAATTTCTACATTTTCTGTTGCTTTTGTGTGTGATAGAAGATATAATTTCTTTTTCGCATAGTCTATTGACTAGAGCTTCTCATGGGATCGCTGAATTTACCTCCTCCCGATAATCTTGCAGATATTGCTCAAAGAAAAACGTCAAAAAAAATCAGCGCTGAAAACTATTAAATTAAACGATCTAACGATACTAAGGTTGAAATTAAAACGTCAAAAAATCAGTGCTTTAAACTATTAAATTAAACAATCTAACGAATTCTGAGGTAGAAAGAAAAATGTAAAAATAAATCAATGCCGAAAAATATTAAATTAAACGATATAAAGAATACTGAGGTAGAAAGCATATCGTAATATATCTGTTAAGAAAGAATGGATTTCATTTGCTTTCGATAGGAAAATCAAATATTGAAAACATTCTAATTTTTTGGTTACGGCGTTAAAACCATTTGTCCATTTCTTATGAGCAAATGCTTCTTTTTTAACAGTAAAAAGAGTTTAGAACCAAAAATGGATTATTCCAATTCAACTAAAAAAATATATTTGATTGTACTTATCTAAGCAATTATTTATAAAGGAAAATTTCCAATACATACTATTATTACTGAGGAAACACGGAAGACGTTCCGACAGTAAATGAAACAAAATTCCCTCTGAGCAAAGAAAACGGAATTACAAAAACTAAGACACTGTTGAGAACGGAAAGACTATAGGATGCTGTTTATTTATTTTTTTTTAAAAGAAGAAGGTAAGATAGATTTAGAATGCGTGAATACTCAAAATTAGAATAATAAGTGGTTTGGATTACAAAATATGGAAGCATGTATTCTGAATTTTCTAAACAATTTTTAGATGAAAAGTATGGATATGGCATGAAGATATTGTTCTGCAAAATGTCAATTCAGGAATGTTATACAGCTCTTCATGCTTTAACAGCAATCAAAACATAAGTTGAAATCGTTTTAGATGTTCTGCACTGTATAAGTTTCAATTATATTTGCTTCCTATTTCTCTTTTTATTCACTTATTTTTAACTTAGCTTGTTTCATGTTTTGAAGACGAAATTTTGTAATCATTTTTACAATCATTCCTCATGCGAAATATTTCTGAAGTTTTGTACACTTATGTACAAATGTACTCGATGACAATACACTATTTTAATATTTTCAGAGCTTAACTATCGATGAATCGATTAATTCAATATAATTTTGGTTTCGTACTATTGGTGCCACATGGTAGTGAATTTGACAAAAAATGTTTCATGATTCTATAATATTAATATCAGTGAATTATAAATTAAAGACTAAAGAACAGAGAATAAGAAAAATAAAAAAAATTGCAAATTTTTAGCACACAAATGAAAGCTTTTTTTAAAAAAAAAATGTCTTTTTTATTTAATAAGGAATTCAGACTTACCCGAAATAGATGAAAATTAGGATGGATATGAGTAGAAATATGAGTGATATGCTAAGGCCTATCATTTCAATGATTCTAGTTTCTTTCGCAATCTGAATCTTCCGCTGAAAGAAAAAAATATTTAAATATAAAACCTTTAAATATTTTATAATGAAAACATCTTGAATTGGTGGAAGGGAACGAAAGGAGTATTATATGAATTACCAAAGTATAAATTGCGTCTTTACTAAGATGGTTTTAGAATATCTAGGCATATATATGCATTAAGAAATTATTTATTCGCATTCAGAATTCGATTTACTGATCATTCTCAGATAGGGAAACCCACCGCGCTTTTGAGCATACGCCAGGTTGAGTTTATTTCACTCAAATGGGGGTGAAGTGAAAAATGGAGGGGCGGATGTTTACATTTTACTTAGCAGTATATAGAAACATTTTATTTCCATTTATTGATTTGCTGTAAAGACTAACTAAAAATATTACTCCTAATCGGACGAAGGTCATGAACTAACAATGAATTCAGGAAAAGCGCTCGTCTTACTCATTGCCTCTCACCCCTTTGCGTAGTAGAATCGTCCAAAAGTGCTAATTTCGGGTTTTTTTTTAAAGAACAGTTATTGCATTTGGATAGTTAAATAAATGATGGAATAGTCATTTGATGTTTTAAATGTATTTCATCTGACTGACCTAATCAGTGCCATCACTGTTAACCGAACCAAAGATCTATTTGGTTTTATGATTAACTATTATAGTTTCTGTATGATGTTTGTGATATTATGATAATTGTGAAGTACTTCGAAGGAAAATATACATAAAATATATTTCTTGTAGAAAAAAATATAAAAATGCATCTAAAAGTTTAAATTGATAGCTACAAAATACTCAACATCTTGTTTCAGGAGTCTTTTTCAATGAATTGTTAAAATTTATTTAAGAATGCACACTCTTCAACAACCTATGTACATTTTTATTTAAGAGCAAATGCTTCATAAACCAGTACGAATTTTTGTAATATATTATTAGTTAAACTCCCAGCGCCTTCTATGCCAACATGAAAGATCACTCGTATTTCCTAGATACTCTATTGTAGAATATAAATTTTTAAGAGGGTAATTATTAAAATTATGTTGTAATTGGATAAGGGTTAATGAATACAATAATTTTGAACAATTGTTAGTTAAAAGGAATTTAAACAGGTGTTAGTAAAAAATGGATTTAAAAAAATTTTAGTTAAAAAGGAATTTAAACAATGTAAGCATAAAACACAAAAACAATATAAAATGACCAGAGAATTAGTTGAATGACGTGAAAATTTAATAATTAAAATCGACAATATTTCGACTGAAATATTTACATTTCTAATATAAAATTGTAAAGACAATATAGAAATGAAGAAACAATTGAAATTTAGATATGAAAAGCAGGAAGTCATTTTCATAGTCATTTCATTGCAAGTCCTATTAACGCTGCAAATTCCAAACGATGACTAATAGTTCGTCGAAAGGATCTGGCAGAATAACCAAGGTCATGCTTTTGTAGCACCCCCTGGTAAAGAGATTAAAACGAAATTCTTCTCTAGCATATTTCTCACACACCTCCGCCCACTGGAAGGTTAATTTGAGCTAATACCTTTGTATCTGGCAATGCGTCCATTAGTCATTCGAACTGTATTAGCTTAGAAATTAAAATGAAATGACACCTGAAAGAATTGGTGATTTTTTGCTTGCAGTTGAAAAAGTAAAATTCGAATTTCCCTTTCGCAATGAAAAAAATTGATAAAACACAACTATAATGTTTACAGTTTAGCCACTCCAATCTTGGTCCAGTAGCTACTTTCTCAGTCGTTAGAGAGGCATATACTTCCTGGCCAAAAATACTTTAATTGAGACATATACTTCCTGGCCAAAAATACTTTAATTGGAGTAAAGAATTATATATTTAGAAGCAGTTTGGGTCAATAAAAGTACTGCCGAGAAAATTACGAAATATAAATTCTTATACAATCAATCTGTCCTATTAATCACAGTAAAATAAAAGTGGCGCGTTAACATTTTAAACAAAACAATTTGTGCTCTTCTGCGATAAAAAATGACTGAGTTATGAAACTTGCAATTTCATTTTTTTAGGACATTACTATTTCAACAGCAATACAGAACTGTAAAAGCTACACATACAAAATTATTCTTTAACCTCAACATGAATCATCAGACATATATGAATTATCATATAGAAAAAAAATGTTTTTTTATGTAAGAATTTAAGGAAAAGGGGATAAATAAGAAGAATACAATAATTTTGAAAAGAAGAGTAAATTACTTTTCGAACCAACCAACGAAGTCACAGATCGTAGCAAACAATTTTTCCCTAAATCGTGCATCGATCTGCCAGTTTTTGAATAATGCTGGTCAAGAGCACTGCCACAGTATACAGCCCATTACCCGTTCCTCAACCATGCTATGTCTTACCACACTAGACCAATGGTAGACTTAATGCAACATTCAACTCATTTGTTAAGCAATTAACTTCAATATGTAAATCCTCTTTACATATTAAATATTTACATATATTTAATACCTTTGAGCAATTATATATTTTTTGCACTTCTTTAAGTTCTCCATGGATCCCTATTTTTCTTTTATATAATGGCATGGGAGCTCTATTTTGAAGATGATAGAAATAATCATAGCATTTTAATTCCGCCAAAAGAAAATAATTAAAAGACGCGGTTTCATATTTCCAGGCAGATTTTTTAAAAAATTCATGCTAGGAACTTAAAATTAACATTTTTTTTCGTGGAAAAGTAATTAAAATACCGGATTTCTGAACAGTAGAAAGTTTCGACTTAAGAATTATAAGAAATTGCTTTGCTTGGCAAACACTAGACGCTCATTTTGCATTCGAGAATATTTAGTGTCCTTGAAATGTGAGCCAAAACACACATGTTTTAAAATCTCTGTATTTTCTTAAGAGTTACAAATGTACCACTTCGTTTTGAAATGAGAAACTTATCCAACTTGGAAACTTAAAAAATGAACTTGCATTTTTCGTTGTAGAGTCTTGAAACACATGTTAATGATGAAATATTTTATGGTCGGTATGGAAGAGTTTTCTGGTTTGTTTAATTACCTTAAAAACCTTGACTTTATCTTCTTGTATGTTGGACTTCCGCTTTGAATATTCCATTGATTTAGCATTACACAGGAAATACGTAGTACAGACATTTAATGTAAACAAACAAAGCAGAAAACTAGTTCCGTAATCAAGAATATGACATCAAGTTTCTCTGTAAATCAAGGTAAATTTATTTAATTTGTTTTTAGGCATATTTATGCTAATTTCTTTACTCCAAGGGAAGAAAAATATTTTCATCTTAAATTTCAAATATACTACCATATAAGAATGACACATTTTGTGTGCCTCTATAATTACGAGTTTTAATATCAAATACGGAACTAAATTGAAAGAAAATTAAATTAATAAATTCTAATAGTTAAATAAAATTCTACGGCATTAGCGAATCCGGGGGAGGGTATGTGGCTGCTACAGGAAGCTACGTTGGTAACTGCGTGCGCGCGCATCGGTCGCTATGACGTCATCAAAATTCTTCGTGATTTTCGCCTACTTTGCAACTCGACTGACTAAACCGTAATTCCTAATTCTAAAATTCTTTTTGCTATCTTCAATGCCCACCTTTCTCTGTTAAATGAAACTTAAGCTAACTCACTATGTTATTTATTTGCGCAGCTATAAGTGTTTAACTTTACCACGAAAATCGTCATAATTTTTTCCTTTCCCGACACCCCATTAGATCACTATGGAGGGACCTAAGTTTACGTCAAAATATTGGAATCCTTTCCGAGTTGGATCTTCATTCGGCCCACCAGGCAATAAAACTGAAATACTGTAGTCGGTTAGGGGGACCGAGCCTCTCTCACAAAGGCGAAAACTACAAAATGGAGGAGGGAGAGTGTGCATGAGAGTGTGGCGGCCTTTCGAACCTTTGCATTTTCGTCTCTCACTTTGCCATGAGGCGGAATTTTATTCTTCCATGCAGGATGCTAAAAAGGTGCAGCTCTGAAAGCGCACTATTCATCCAAGTATATATGGGAGTGCCTTCTTCATTTCCATCAGACCAGACCAAGACCCAGACCGAGAGAGAGAGAGAATGCCAGCAGCATAAGCCACCCCGCATCGGTGATGTAGAAGCCTCTGTGGTAGTACTGACGACAGCCGTCTTGCCTGAACAGAGTTGGAGCCTTTTCAACTGATTTCCTTCATCTGAAGTTGCACGCGGCTTGTTGATCATCAGCTACTCGGATATAAATGTACAGATGGTCCTTTTTGGCTTCTCACTGAATAAGTTCCTCTTCTCGCTCAAGTATACTTATGTGTACGGTAGCTTTCTTGATACGGAATGTGTCTATCTGCAGATCCATTTTAATTTAAATATTTTTTAATGTTCTAACCGACAACTTCATGTTTGCACTGTGAAATAAATCCTTGTTTATAAATCTCTTGCCTGGAATATCACTTAGCAATTTTACTGATCTGAGTCATTAATGAAGTGGGGTATTTTTGAGGCATCCTCTATACCCTTCACGAGTCATTCTGGGGCCATCAGAGCCGGGGATCCGTTTTGAAAGCAGGAGGAGGAGTCTAGTAGGAGATTGGGTTGCTCGTATGTGCGGTTGGCACAGTTCGACCTGTGAATGAACCACCAAATTTTATATGCTGAAAATAAAAAGTGTCTGCTAAGAAGCCCTAAAATGGATTGGTACAGATAGATGGTGAATGTCCAGATTAATCGTAATTTCCCTAGCAGAAGAATTCTAGAGGAATTCATGTGTCGGAAAAGGAGACTGTCATCATGACAACGTGCGAATTGTATCAAACTGTAATACCAGGCTATCCAGAGGTATTGCCCTCCATAACATAAATCATGTAAAAAATTTTAAATGGACGGACTGGTTAGAAAAAGACTATATTATATTGTTCTCAGTAATCGCCCTGTAAAATACTTTAACTTTGACTTCCGATTAATATTTTTCTCATAAATAAAACTTCGATATATGTGTTTTTATTGGAATCGCCTCCTTTTTGTTAATAGGTGTTTAGGAGACTTCCTTTTGTTAGGAGCATTTATTGTTATGAGGAACCTTTTATAAAAGTGAAGTTGTGTTTTTTTGTATATAAATAAATATTAGGCAAATGTGGAACATGTTATGATAAAAGTTGTTATAATTCTTTATTAATTTAAAAAATTACTCAAAAAAACTATTTTCAATATCCAGTACTCTATAAGATTCAGCTATGCAGATTAGCTTTTGAAAAAAAACGAGCGTTAAAGCTCGTCTGCCTATTCTTACTTCCGACGTCGCTCTCTGTCTAGACGGATTCAAATTCCTCTCTCATTCGCAGGGGTGGCGCCGGTGAGGGGGCCAAGGGGGCAGGAAACCCCTGTAGGAGATTCTGCGCCTCCTGCCGTTGGGAGAAATTTTTGTACCCCATTCATGCAAAGGGCTATCCAACAAGTATATAAATAAAGATCTGGAGAAAATTTGAGAGGATAATTATTACGTCTCTCCCTTTTAGAGCATGTCGTGGCCACCTGTCGAAAAGACCATGTCCCTCCAGTCGGACTCCGCTCTTGCTTGTCAGTTGTGGCGGCCACTCGAACCTTTTTCCTTGACATTTGCATTTTCATCTGCACCTTGCCATGAGGCGGCAGGTAGAGTTTTTCCATGCAAGATGCTAAGATGATGCGAAGGTAATAATGCGCGCGCACTATTGGTCAAGGTATTTATAAGAGTACATTTTTCAATTCCGTAGCAGAGAGAGAGAGAGAGAGAGAGAGAGAGAGAGTGGCAACACAGTATAAACCAACTCACCTTAGTGAAGTATGAGCCTCTGTGATTGGATCTACAGCAGTACAACAGATGATGTCGGCCATCTCGCCTAAGCAGAGTATGAGCCTTCCCGACTGCTTTAGATTTCCCTCATCTGCAATTAGATGCTGCTTGTTAATCATCAGCTACACAGAATTCAGATGCGCTTCTATTCCCTTCGCTCCCCACTGAACGTGTTCCTCCAAGTAATCTTGTGTACATGGTAGCTTTTGATACGAGATGTATCGTTCTGCAGAGTCTTTTTGTTTAAATGTTTGAATTTTCTAATTGACGAGTTCATTTTGCACAATATACACGTGTTAAAATATGAAACAAATGTTTATAGATGGACCTTTTGCCTGGAGTATCATTTGCAACTTGCTGATCTGAATCAATGATGAAGTAGGGTATTTTTGAGGTATCCTCTACCCCCTTCACAATTATTAAAATATACGTCTTTTAGCTCGATTTTTAACTTTCCTAGAATCAAGAGAGAATGCTGTATTTGCTGGAATGCTTATGATGAATCTATTCAATATGTTTATTGAATATTTATTTCATCGATAATTTTTAGGCAAGTTATTTACTTGCCTAAATCTCTTTTACTACACTACAGTACTCTACATCAAAATGAATGCTCTGTTTCTCCGCTAGATTCTTCGTTGAGCATTTCGTATTTCATTCTCTCTACTGCAAAGATAAATTCAGATCTACCTCACCTAAGCAGAAATTTCTTTTTTCATAAAGTAGAAAATTTTAAATAATTTCGGTATCAAAATTAATAAAATACTATTATCAGTATTTACAATTATTTCCCATATTTTATCCACGATGATCGATCGGTCTTTATTTCATAACCGTCGCACAACTTTCTGGTATTTGTTTTCAAACGTCTCTGATCGCAGACAACGGGCCACAAATCCTATTAGTTGACTACCTTTCAAAGAGTCTGAGATTTATCTTCTCAATTTTGCGGAAAAAGTTTGTATTGACTTTGCGGGGTCATTTCCACAAAGATTTATTAATTCTATGGAAAGTCAATAAAGAGATATCTTGTGACCCACTTTAGCAATTAAGAGCTTCCGTCGCTTATACGAAAATATTTCTCGTAGCTTGAAAAATATCTTTTTCTTCGGTCTCAAAATTTTCTTCGTGAAAAGTTTTGAAAGGTAAAATGAATGTAGAAATATGATTTTGTCTGAGTAATACAATTTTGAAAATTTTACTTTAAGTTTCAGAGGAAAATTCTTAAAATGAATGGCATGCGAGACAGAAAACTGAACAACTGAGCTGGATAAAAATTTAATTAACACTATCCAGGGTGATTTAAAACTTTACAAAAAGAATGGGAATAGAAAAAAACAGGAAAGCAAATCATGTTGACACTGGACTATGAGGGGTTATTCTATAATCAGGGAATGAATTTGAAGGGTAAGTCCGGCATACAGATGCATGTCATATTTACATTAGAGATGGTCGCAAGTGTAAAGGATGACAACTTCATGGGACTCCTTCATTGAATTCACTGATAAAAGTATCAGTGAATTCAATGTAGGAAACGGATACACCAGATAAAATGCAAAATACATATTAAGTGAAATACAAATTCATGATAGCACAAAAACACAATTCCATAAACAACACCATTACAAATTGTACGTATCATGACAAACTTGTGACACACCAAGTAGGGTACAGAATAAACAAAAAAACCTTTGGAATATTTAAAGTAAGTGTTCAAATGACTTACTGGCCTGTTTTTGCATTCGTTATTCAAAATGTTGTACTTGTTATGTTAATGTGTTGTTGTTCTATTGAAAATTAGTGTTCCATTAATTTATCCTCCATTGTTTAAAGTATGGTGTGCTGGAAAAAAGAAATATCACTCGGCTGGTGTGCCGCTTCAATTTATTGCCATGAAATAAGAAAGGAACACATGTCTTGCCGCTGACATTGAGCGAGCATAAACTTCAAAACCATAGTGTAATAATACAATGCCATGGCACATATACAGCAACAGCTATAATAATTCACACACACACTACAGTATTAGTATTTCGTGAAACCTGTTCTTAAACTCAGGTACATGTGTACAGTTAACAGAGGGGAGGAGCCAAGACCTATTCTGCCATCTATTGATTCTTTCTAGAATATGCTCTTTACGGTAAATATGCAAATGTCCCATAAAACCAAAAATAGACCAACACACTTTATCTGGTATATTCGGATTTTTTCCTTAACCTTCCAACGGGCTCGCGTATGTGAGAGATACACTGGAGAAGAATTTTGCTTTATATCTTTTTACCAGAAGGTGCTACGAATGCATGAAATTGGTAATTCGTCCAGATTCTTTTAACTAACTGTTAGTCATCGTTTGGAATTTGAGGCGTAAATGGGACTCTGCGGATCAGCTAATTGTATTTCAGAGATACGCGCGACCACTGCGATGAAATGACTATAAAACATATT